>JAGKRU010000012.1:825824-866047 GCA_022884055.1 Russula griseocarnosa
AAAATTCGATGGCCGCAATCATTCAAAGTCTGCATTCGTATCCATTCGTAAGTTGCCCCGCTCATGACTTATTCATCATCTTCAGTCCAGTCGGCTACTTTCCACTTTTCCCGTTCTTTCTCCTTCTCCCGGATTTCCAGCCCAAAGCCCATATCAACCATTCCCATGGCTTCTGGGCCCTCTGCATCACCCTCCGCCGCTGCTTGTGCGGCAGCTTGGTGAGCAAGATAACGCTTAGTGTTGCGACAGACTCACTTGCACTTAGTATTGAACGGAACTTCATATCGCTTGAACGAGCTACAAGAACGTGTTCATATGGCATCCCATCGGCTTCATGAATTCGAATAGTCATTTGACCCTAGAAGCAAAACAACTCGTAAGCAATTCGGGAAACAGGAGCGATGAGAAATCTTAGTCTCTTAGTTACCTTAATTTTGGTTTAAGAAGCCTAAGTGTATCTAAGCATAGTTAAGTAACTTGACGTTTTCCTGATGTTCCCACCAACCATGCCAGTGAGTGCAGGACGCGCTCGACCCGATGAGTGAGCAAATGGGAAACAGCTTGCATACTATTGAGTGATGGTGTTTCAGGCAGAGTGGACATTGTGGGCAAGGTGGGGAGTGCAGATGCAGGCATTGCTGAGACGGATGTGGCGCGGGAGGTCCGACTCGCATGGCTCCCATTCAGCTATTATTCGTCGAGAATTCAGTAGACGAGACTTGAGAGCGACGACGATATAAGCGGGAGTTCTGAGGGGCGTATCCTTGTCACTGTATGGCAGTTGTGTAACGGCGAGATTGATCGTACCACGAGGGCTTCAATTAGGAAGCGCACGTCTCCCGAAAGACCACTTCGGAGGTCAGGCTTTCGAGAGAAGTGGTTTGAGAATTGAAAGGAGCTGTTGTGAATCATAAGGCCGGAAATGAAGCATAGAAGCCCAGTTACACCATCAAGTGAGAGGAAAGATCGAGAAAATAAGCGTGTGCCATGGTGTTTTCAATACCAATAATGCGTAGGGCTGAAGAATGTTTTCGTGCGAGGGCAAAGAGACGCGAGCATTTGTGAAGAAGCTACCACAAGATCGGTTTCATCAAGAACAGGAATACTACGGGAATATGTTAGCCAAGCTCAAACGACATCTTGCCGAAACTGACCACTTGAAAGATCTGTTGGAAAGCAAATTTTCCACAACCTCGCAACCGTGAGTCATGGCTCTGAGAATCTTGGATGACCCATCCAATATGAAAGACAGGGAGAGAACGAGCGAGCTTGACAGAGGGCGTTGCGGGGTTCTATAGCTGCGTATTTGTTTACGTGTTCTTGCAGAGGACGCAGAGGCGCAAATCGGTCGGAGTTCGAACCAAGGCGCCTCGACTCGCAGATCATATACACACCCAATGCCTCAACCGTCCACAGTCCATCACTAGGGTGGACAACATACACATTAGTCCTTTACGCACCAAGGGCGGTCGGCGAGCTCATTTGTTTCGCGGCAGGGAAAGCCACGGAAAACACAAACATCAGCGCTCGCGTTAACAGATGGGATGGACCTTGTCTGAGTGAGGGGTACCCAAGTACATCACGTCTGACTTCTGCAATCGCAATTCCCTAGATCAGTGCTATTGGCGGATGTACCACAAAGGTATACAAGAACTTGAATGACAATCTGTATATGTACTTGATGGCGTAACCGCTCTCTTTTGACGTCGAAGCGACGCGAGGACCATCGTGCCGTCAGATCCGTGCGTTCCGCGTTGCAATCGCCCCTCCCCGCTGACCGTCGATTCGACCGTGACCGCCTTCTCTCTTACCACGGTTTCGTGAACGCGTCCAATATCGGTAATTTTCAGATCGGTGTATGGGTGCGCCCTCTCCCCATCTTTTCTGCAAGGGGTGCGACTTTTGGCTTCCCTGTCTGTCCACCTTTCCCTCTTGGGAAAACTTGCTCAGGAAAGAGCATTTGGGCGCATGCACGTTGAATTTATTTAGTGGGATGTGGGCAAACGCGTAAGGGTGCCCGAAAGTATTTACAAGTACTTTATAGCCGAGAAACGTATATGTGTCAATGGAAAATAGACTAGGGTGACATTAAACTTTGGCTGCTAACGGTAAGGAGACTTGAGCCGCGTGAGCTGGATTTCAACAGAAGCTCGGTCAACATCAACACTCAGACACTCGGACACCCAGGCCAACGTCCAAGACTTTGGAAGGTCGGGCAAAGGCGGCAAAGTGGAGGCATTTGACATGTCGACGTCTCGACATGATGATGATCAGTAAAAATGACAAATATTTGCATATTTGCCACGCCACATGGTCGCCCTACTCCTCCATCAACTAATGTTCTCCCTGCCTCTCTTCGCCCTAGATCGCCGAGTTGGTCTCACCGCGTCTCGGTCAACTCTCTCGTAGGTGGCTCGTTTCTCTCTACTCGTCTGTTGCCTGCACCTGACTGACGCCCCTTTGTAGCGCGGTAGCTGGCCCGAGCAGATCTCGTGCCATCGGCTTCGTAGAAGGTCCAGTTGATCTTTGAGATGAATACGTCTGTATAATAAGGGCCCGCACGGTGCAGAGCGCACGGGTACCTGAGCTGCGGGGCTGCCCAAGTACTCCCGATGTCTGAACCGTCGTACAGCGGTCCTTTAGCAGTAGGTAAGCTCACACTGCGTCCCTCTGAGCTCCTTGGTACGACGCTTGCCGTCTCCCTCCCTCTTTGTCATCGTCGACTCTCCTTTGGTACATTTGTGCCGCAGCGCGGGCCCTTCATGATTTGCGCATGGAGCTGAAGTGGGTTTTGCCTCACACGCTGCCGAATATACCTGCGGGATGAGGCGAGAACCCTCCTCCCTCCCCGCTCGTGTCTGCCTCCTCAGCATCCAGTCTATCGGGTGTCGTGCCACACTCCCCCCGCGCCGCCCTTCCCCAAAGTGGGGTACTGGCCAGGGTACCCGGCCGACTCCCTCGATATGTCTTAAGACCTACAGGTATCCTAACGAACTCAGAAGGATGGCGGTCGGGGTAGCGGTACCCTTCAGCTTGAAACCCGGGCCACTACTGATCGTCTCTTTGCCTGCCTCTGGACATACTGTACTGTCTCTTATTTTCGGAGACGGGTGACAGACGGATGTTCCAAGCAGGACGGACAGCCTGTTACCTCTTCTCGCACATGTGCTGCACACTATGCCCTGCGTGCCTTGGGCCTAGCCCCTCCATGTTCAGCTTTTTTTCCCACGTACGTTCATCTCATCCTCTTCTCATCGCATGGCTTTCCCCCTCGCTTCAAGACCATCCTTTCTCCTCGACCTCCGGCGCAAGACGACTGCGAATGAATCGAATTGCTGCCTTCACGGCCACCCATTCCACGACCCTCTCGCCGACTGCTTTCTCCTTTTCCCACCTTTGGAGTACGACGATCAGTTCTAGCCGCAAAGGCGCGGCATAAGTATACCCCTTTTATTTAGTCGTCCCCTCGTAGTTACTGACACTTTTGTCTCTTTTTTTCTGATATTTCCTTCATACGTCCGGCGCAGCGTTAGTGCGCGCGTCCTCTCGTTCCGGCCTTTACCGGGGCAGGCGTTCTGTAGGGACAACCTCCTGTATTTAGGCCGCCTCGCTCGTTGAAGAGAGGATGTTCACGTCAATGAGCACCAGTTCCTGATCCGATCTCAGTGTGTTTTATATTTTCACCCACTCTCTGTACCTTTTCTCCTCTCGTTCTCACTTGGCACTCGTTGTCACCCTCTCTCGCTATCTTTCTATCTCCCGTCTCCCCCCTTTTCCCTTATATTAGCCCAACAATCGTACAGGTTTATCGCCTTTTCACTTTTTCACAAAGCGGCCCTGGTAGGATGACGTCACCGTGCCACGCCCAGGTCTGTCATTTGCAGCAAAACCAGTACCCTGTCCACGCCGCACGTTACACCCACGCGTTCCACGTGATGAAATACTGAAATGAAATATATATATATATATAAACTCAGTCGAACGTCCTTTCAAAGTTTCAAAGGACCTTCAGCCTTCAAGAGCTTTCAATCCCCCCCTTCGAGAATAACAGATCATGCCTTTACTCCCCATACGCAGTCACACCAAGACAGTGGCATTGTCCCACCCTGTCTGGGTAAGTGACCAACAATAAACATGACACTCGACTTACTCATGCGTTCGAACAGGAACATGTTCGTTTAACATCTTCAAAGGACGCTGAAAACCTGCTCCGTGCTGCAAAGCTCCGCAGGGAGGTTGGGTCGGAGATCCAGGTGCTCGAAGTGCTCATATATGACACAGCTGGTATCAAGCCCATCCGAGCAGTCCTTCCACTCACGCGAAACATAGAAGCTCTCGTCCTCAAATTCCCATTCAAACCCATCCAACCTTTCCCTACGTCGCTGAATTTCAATCATCTTGTCTCGCTGAGCTCCAATATCCCCCATGCCACCATTGCACTGTTTCTTCAAAGCCACCCACGTCTCGCGACTCTGCAGTTAGGTGCCTGCAGCAACACCAACACACAAATCTGCCCACTAACGCATTATGCCCTCAAATTCCCTCATCTCGCGGAACTTATCTGTCCCCCGAGCTGCGTGCGGGCGCTGATAGCAGGCAGCATTGTCAACAAACTGTTAACCACATATGATGGCGTCAAGCGCCTTTATTTTCCTATCTACAAACTTCTTGACTTCCGCCAGATTGAGACGTCGGCATCCTTGACTACGCTCCATATTGATTTTGACCATAGAACTCCACAACTACTTCACCGCATCTCAGTAGCGGCACCAGCCCTCCGTGTTCTCAGACTAACTGAGAGCAGATTTTCACATAAGGTACATCATTCTGTTTGTGACGTAGATTGTACCTAATTGATCAAGGTACGACACTCATCCCAGGATCTCGAGATGCCATGGCATGAACCCGACTGGGTGGACGGCTTCCGCTCACTCAGATTTCTTGTGGATTTTGAACTCCGGACCTGGTACCACCTCGAAGAAACTAACTGCGCTGAAATCCAGACCATCATGCAATGGGTTAATGCTGCATCGCGACTCAGATATGCCATTGTATTGTCGGGAGTTCGCCAGAACGAGCGACGTCAGGTTGTCTGGAACAAGGGAGAGCTGAGCATTCGGGAATTGATTGAGGATCATGATATTGCGTTCATTTAAAAATGTATTCAACATTTTCAGATACCCGTATGTGACATGTGGTTTTGTAAGGAGTACTTCAGATCCACACTCGGATCGGAGTGGAACAACTGCATCGGAGCGCCCGACGGACACGGGTCCGACTCGAAATGGTTTATTTTTATCGCCTCCCTCACCTCTCGCCTACTGGTGCAAGACAATTGCAAATGAATCACACTTCCTCCCACTGTGACCTTTCGTTGTGTCCACAGGTGCAGGGGGCTGGCGGAAGGCCTATGGACAGAAGACTGCCCCACTTCCCATCATGGGGCACACGACATGTTACTATGTACAAAGCAAGGATACAGTAACTACTAAAGGACCGCTGTACGGCGGTTCGGGCGTCGAGAGGAGATAGCGCAGGCGGAGTTGTACTCCCGCAGCTCAGGCTCCCGCGCTCTACACTGTGTGGGCCCTTCTCTCATTACGACCGCTTACAGACGTATTCATATCAAAGACCAACCGGGTGCAGATTCGTGCCCAGCTACAATGAAAGACAACAAGAACTGTGAATATGAGTTCAGGGAAAAAGGACGACATCATTTTACGATCCAAGCCACGGCCCAGTCAAGCAAAACGCGACGATGAGCAGTGGCGCCAGGCACGGCTGCACGGGCTCAGCACTACCGACGAAAGTAACCGACTCGACTCACTCGAGCGCCAATCGCGCGACGCCGAGTACAAGTTCATCGGGTCCGACAGCCGTCGTAATTTACAGGAACGCTGGATCCACGTTTAACGAACATTCCCGGAATGGCATGGCATCTCAATCATCTTCGGTAACTAAGGAAGGAGGCGAGACCTAGGAAACTTTTTTGGCAGCGTCACAGGCTTGTATCAGAGTCGCCCGCATGCATGCGTCTTTGTTCCGAACTCGACTAATCCTTACATTTACAACACCTGACAATCAAACCGCGGCTTCTCCATGTCAGGGTCAGACTCGGAAATTTACAAAACCCTCGACGACACATTCGAATACAGTATGAAAGATCTCAAGGAAACAAGGGAAAATTCCGAAAGGGTATTAAAGCGAGTCAAGAAGGAGGCCGAGGATCTTCAAACACTGCTTAAAGGACAGGTGCGTACGTTTGTATCTGCTATTTAGGCCCTCGAGTCACACTGGAGCCCCAAAAGACAGTGTGGCATGACTCCATCAAGGATATAAGAAATGAATTCAAGAGGGGCTTAGGCCGGATAAAAGGTCAGCTTTCAAGTGAAGAAATAGTCACCAGGACAGACTGTAGTGGTATGTCCGCTACATAGCAGTGTTGTGCTTACTCACTGACAAAGATACGCATGGAGCAATGTCCACCAGTGCCACAGACCACATAAATTCGATTGAAACGTTGGCCATGATACTCAAAGATGAAATCCAACAGCGCTATGTAGAGACCTCACTCTGACCACATCTCTCTATAAATGACATATACTACATACATGTCGTGCATTCTTACTTATAGTCCTCGTGCGTTCACTGCCAACTGTAAACTTGCCCATCCTGGGTCATCCACTTTCGTGCCGTCCAACATCTCCTGCAATTTTTGAAAACCCTCTTCTATGTACCTACACAGAAACGGTTACGGTCACCTAAAGATAGTTCTTTTTTTGTGTGACGCTACGTTGACTCGGAGCTGGGCATCTTAACACGGTAAGGGTAGTACATCCTGAGGCCTCGGCACGGACGAAGTGGTGGGGGAGCCATCAGAGGGCGATAAGGAAGCAGTCGTGGATTCCGTATTGCCTGTGCTAAGCATCGCGTACGTCACTACGCTTTATCCCTTACCAACTCCATATCATTTTACTTCGCTTCAGTCACTCACGCGCAAGGCTTGGGCTTGATTTGTGCCTGCGCCCTCGTCTGGACGCAGGCGCTCGGTGCTGATTGCCACACTGTCCGAGTCGTCCCAGGCCTCCAGCCCGTGAGGATATTGCCAGTGAAGTAGACGGTGCCGGATTTTGAGCCTCGCGCTCGCTTGCATGCCCGCTCGGCGCTCACTGTCACTGATCGAGCCTCGTTTCCCTTTCATTTGTCATTTGTCTCTTTAATTCTTTTATATACCCTATCCTCCGCCCCGCCCCTTGTTTCACCCTTGCATGGCCTTATCGCTTTACTGCATGTTCGATCATACCTTACTCATCTTGTTCGCTTCCCTTTGATTATGATACTAACTCGTGCTCACCCTCGTGCATCAAACGCCACTCGCCCTATGCATTCATGCCCTAGCTAGCCTCGCTTAATTAGTGTTTAAATTTGGTACGCAGTCACATGCACAGCAGTCAACGTTCGACGTTAACTTCAATTTGACGACCCATGGCCAGTACGTACGTGGCCATGGAGATACCGATCATCGCATGCATGCCCGCTGGGCCTGTGACAAATGGAACAATTTCGGCAGAGTTCTGGCGATGCTGATGATATTCAGTATATACAAGACTCTTTCTACCTACCTACTGTACGTATCAGGTATAGTAAGATCGGACTGAAGCATGTCGCAAAGGAAAGACTCGGAAAGATGAAAGAAAGGCGAAACAGGTACGAAGGTAAGCGAGGGATAAGCGAGCATGCAGGTGAGTCGGGGCGCGAGGCTCGATGAAGCTGTGTGCGATGGAGAAGAGAGGGGTATCTCCTCTCGCGGATGAATGTCCGAGTCTCGCCCCATAGATGGTGCAGCAATAGAATAAAATTGACATGATTTTATGGACCGTTTGGGCCGCGTGCGTGCAGTGCCTGCATGGGGTATAGGAGAATGATTGTGGCTCGGATGCAACGTGAAGAAGGGGAGAATGAGGGCGATGAGGGCGATGAGGGCGAGGGTCAGGACGGGCGCTCCGACACAGGCGATCCGGTCCGAGCCTGGCTCCGTCCGAGAGCTGCATTTTTCGATTCAAGGTCGCTTCGCCCCACAACTTGGCATCAGCCATCCGACTTGGAACTGTTAAGAAAGGCAGTCCGCGTGAATAAGCACAACAGGCATGCGCGTGTACAAGCTTGGATCAGATCCAATATTAATGTCCCTTTGTAAAATGAAAAGATCCGGTGAGGCGATGAGATGGGCAACGTCTATCTGAACTCTCCTGTCGAAGGCATGGGGCGCCACGAGAGAGTCGGTCGAGACGTGGCAAAAACAACTCCGCCGAGACCAACTAAGCGAACTGTGATCGAGAAGAAACAGCGTCGAAACGAGGTTTGGGATGGAGTACTGAACGGGAGGAGGCGTTGGAGTTGGTCACCGCCTGGCGTGGCAAATTTGTGATTATCATCAAGCTCATAAATGCACTCATAAGTGCCTCTACGCTTGCTGCCCTCGCCCGACCTTCTGTGGGGTGTTGCCACCCGAGACGAGTGTTACCTCCGAGTGTTACCAAATGTTGAACGTTGAACAGGCATCTGGGTCGCGCAATCATCTTGTTGAAGAGTCGTTTAAACCGAAAGAATCAGATTTCAACGTGAACCTACTGGTAATATACAGCATCCTCTTGTAAACTATAAGTACAAAGACAGAAGTACAACACGGCAGCAAAGCTAAGTGCAACGACCAATACGATACTTACACCCACACGCATATGCACAACCCAGCTTATCTGCAGGTGCTCGGCCATAGCACTCTGCACGTCCTCAGCCTTTGGGAGGTACTCAGCCACCACACTCAATAGACACTTAACCACTGCACCTCCCTTTAGGAGGAGACGACGGAGATACACCACTTTGTCTTGCCACCCTGAGCCTGAGGCGATGCTCGCTGTGCCGACAGCTTTATCGCTCCAGGAGTTCGTTGTGCCGACAGCTTTATCTTGCCAAGTGATGTTCGCTGTGCCGACAGCTTTATCTTGCCAGGTGACGTTCGCTGTGCCGACAGCTTTATCGTGCCAGGAGATGTTCGTTGTGCCCACAGCTAGTTCAAGGCTGTCTGCCAGTGTCCTTGTGCTTAGGACAGAGGACGGGCCGTGGGTTTGACCTTCGGAATCATGGACAGGCCGCTGGGCCAAGAACACGAGTATATGTCAGAAGCCGGGGTCTGAATTGAGTCGTTGTCGTTCGGTGTTGGCAACGCTGTCAAGATATTTTCCAAAATCCCCTCAATTAATTGTAGTTTGAGGTTTATGCTTTCATCTATGACATTAGGCACGTTAGAAGGTCATAGATCCGGAGCCGATGCAGACGAACCAAATTTTCTTTCCCAGTTTCTTTCCCATTCCTGCATCGAAGATCGGTTCTCATTCTTGAGACCATCGATTATCAACTGTATTGACACGAAGCCCCCCTTCACGTCCTCCTCAAGCCCCTTCAGCTCATTTTTGATAGCCTTGTATTCACTATTGTGAATAACACACACATGTAGGATGAGATGACAAGACCCACCTCCGTCGGAGCCTCGTCAAGATACCCGATCAATGCTGAGGTATGCTTCTCTATCTGTTTATCCACACCACATACGCCCACGACTTGTTTTTTCACTTGATCCAAAGCATCATTTGTAAGATGAGACAAGGTAGAGTCGGCATTGTCTTTTAGCATTTTACTTGTACTTCTTGTGTGTCGTCCGTTGTTGCCGATCATAATGTGCCTTGCGTGAAGTATGGTTTTGGATAGTTAGAGATACGAAGGCTTTTATAGTGGAAACAAAGACAAAATAGGCGCTGGTAATGCGAAGGCCACTGGTACGTACCTCGTATTAATCCACGTGGGTTACCTTTGATGCAGCTTTACGCTTGGATGAGAACCCAATAATGGCAATATCCACGCTTTCCGAGCCGTGAGTCCTTCTACTGTTCGACAGAGACGATGACTGGTAGTCTACGAACGTACTACATGTCAAGATGTAGCCTCGTATAATGCACGACACACACTTACCAGATAATACCTCCCATCTTGGTATTCTTGAAGGCTCACGATCATATACTGAGTCTCGGTTGAGATAAAGAGGTAGGAATCAAACTAGGAATTGCTTACTGGTATATCAACACCGCGATGAGCCAGGTCCGAGTTGCGACTGATTGCGGATGGCGTACCAAGGTGACGAAGGGGGTTGAATAGAGGCATAGGCCGGGTTTCCCACCAAGCATGCCAGTGAGTGCAGGACGCGCTCGACCCACGATGAGCGAGCAAATGGGAAACAGCTTGCATTGCTGAGACGGATGTGGCGCGGGAGGTCCGACTCGCATGGCTCCCATTCAGCTATTATTCGTCGAGATTTCAGTAGATGAGATTTGAGAGCGGCGACGATATAAGCGGGAGTTCTGAGGGGCGTATCCTTGTCACTGGATGGCAGTTGTGTAACGGCGAGATTGATCGCACCACGTAGGGCTTCAATTAGGAAGCGCACGTCTCCCGAAAGACCACTTCGGAGGCCAGGCTTTCGAGAGAAGTGGTTTGAGAATTGAAAGGAGCTGTTGTGAATCATAAGGCTGGAAATGAAGCATAGAAGCCCCAGTTACACCATCAAGTGAGAGGAAAGATCGAGAAAATAAGCGTGTGCCATGGTGTTTTCAATACCAATAATGCGTAGGGCTGAAGAATGTTTTCGTGCGAGGGCAAAGAGACGCGAGCATTTGTGAAGAAGCTACCACAAGATCGGTTTCATCAAGAACAGGAATACTACGGGAATATGTTAGCCAAGCTCAAACGACATCTTGCCGAAACTGACCACTTGAAAGATCTGTTGGAAAGCAAATTTTCCACAACCTCGCAACCGTGAGTCATGGCTCTGAGAATCTTGGATGACCCATCCAATATGAAAGACAGGGAGAGAATGAGCAAGCTTGACAGAGGGCGTTGCGGGGGCTCTATAGCTGCGTATTTGTTTACGTGTTCTTGCAGAGGACGCAGAGGCGCAAATCGGTCGGAGTTCGAACCAAGGCGCCTCGACTCGCAGATCATATACACACCCAATGCCTCAACCGTCCACGCTGCATGTGTTTACGGCATACGAAAATCAGAAGAAGCATGTAGTAGCTTTGTGTGGCCATACTGGAGAAGTATCAAAGTGCGCACAAGCGTGCGCGATACCGAGCGTCCGCAATGGCTCAGTGCAGCCACTTGTTCCTATTCCCGACACCGCTGTACAAGTACGCACCCTTAGTGGCGCGAGATCCATGTGTATCCTATTTAGAAGAACACCCCTTGGAGTTTGTGTATCCTGCGGAGGCCTGCACAATCATCAGCGATGCTTTACACCCCCCTCCTATTGAACCTATTCGCACATCAAGTCCTGATAGATTTGGAAATAGCATTGCCACAGTCCATGCTCCCTGCCATATCAACAGCAGAGGCTGTGTTGGATATCATGACATTGTAACACAGAGAAAAAGACTACTGAGCTCTACCATGAATCCAAATACGATATATACATGTGAAGTCTTCATTACCTCAATTCGGCTGAAATTCGACGTGTCTTGATGCTGGTTGATCTGGTGCGCCCGCAAAAGCAAACCCCGGACGTAGACAACTGATCATACTCCTTTTTTGAAGTTTTTTCTGCGGAACCCTTGCCACCAATGTCACCGTGACGCGGACACCCCTTGGATGCGCAGCTAAGAGGGGCTCTGCTAAGCACCCGTTATTGCGCCGAGCGGTTCGGGCCCCGCCTACTCGGATTTCACGTAGAAGCCTGTATTCTTGCCGACCCTTCAGAAGGAAAAAAAGATGAGCCATCCTCATCCAGAAGATGCATTCACTTGGGAAAGGGACATGCTCGCGCTTGCACTCCGGGGTGTGAGTTGGCGTGGGCTTGGGATCGAACTTAGTGCCGGGACTGCCACTTGTCCTGTCTCGCATGGATGACTTCAACGAGGACGCGGACGTTGGGCTCGAGATCCATATTTCGGACGAAAAATACGTCGCACAGGGATATGCAACGCTACTCCCTGTGTCAGGGGCGATCGCATGTGCTCCGGAAGAGCAGGATGTGGAGGGTACCATGCGAGCATTCATCGAGGGCAGAGATGCGACGATCACGTGGGACGGTGAGCGGCAGAGCTTGTTTGCGCACAGTGTCGTTCGGGTCGAAGTGCAGCAAAAATAGAGACAAAAGGGGTACACGGGCAAGACAGACAAGAATGGGACCGAGGAAAGAGGAAAGAGTGCGTAAGTGCGCCGGAGTGGCCTGTGCAAGCGCAGCCACCTCGTCAGACTTGACGGTGGAGAACGAGGGAACAGAAAGCGAGAGACCCATCGGGCGAATGAGGGAAAGGGACAGCAAGGGCTTTGGCAGGTGTCGGTCTGGAAGAGGTTCACAAATCGTCTGATGACGACGGGTGAGCTTGCCTGTGGGGAAAGAAGGGACCGAAGGAGTTGTGCTGACGACATTGACAAGAATGAGAATGTGGACGATAATTGCATCTGTTGGAAACGCCTGTCTGTGAGGGGAAGTTCAAAAGGTTGGGAGGAGAACATTGGTACCGGTGGTACTGTACTGAGCATGGTTTCGTTTCGCTGACGGTTGTTCTTTCCTGCGACTCGGAAAGTACGCGGTCAGCGTCGGTTTTGAAGGCACGGATGACATTGCCACTGGGGATCTGCTTGCCATCGTAGCAAGTTTTGTCGGCATCTTCTTCCATCCAAACACGAGCTTGTGCTTTTGGGGTGTATAGAGCTCCTCCGGGTCATCGCTAATAATCACTGCACGTCTATTCGGACGTGTCGTGCCCACAGTGGGTGTCGGCGGCGGGCGGCAGAGGACGTGCCCCAGGGTGAAGGAGGTCAGCGAGCGAGGGTCTCGAGGGTCAGCGAGCTAGGGACTTGATGATCGGCACAGCGATGGTCGAGCAGAGGGTTGCGCGTCCAGGGTGGGGAGGAAAGAGCGAATCTAGGAATCTCGGATGTCACATGCCCAGCGCTCAACTTCAATTTGGCGGCCCAGTGGAGATATCGATATCATCTTGATTATGAATTTGCTTCGAACTCTTCTACGATGCGACAAGGCACGACACACAAGAGACGGAGAAGGTACTGCCGTAAGTTACTGGCGATGCCGATGATATTCCGGGTCTGGGCACTGCAGAAGAGGCTCAAGTATACAAGACTACATACCTACATATCAGGTATAGTAAAATCGGACTGAAGCATGTCGCAGAGGAAAGACAAAAGATGAAAGAAAGGTGAAACAGGTACGAAGGTAAGCGAGGGATAAGCGAGCATGCAGGCGAGCGCGAGGCTCAATGAAGCTGTGACTGCTGTGTGCGATGGAGGGGAGAAGGTTACCTCCACTCGCGGATGAATGTCTCGCCCCATACTGTAGATGGCGCAGCAATTTGATGGTGCACCGTCGGAAGACATCCGAGACATGTACTGTCCATAGGATATATCTTTATAGGCCGTTTTGGCCGCGTGTGCGCCGTGCCTGTATGAGGCACCAGGAGAATGATTGTGACTCGGATGCAACGTGGAGAGTTAGCAAGTGCGGTGTCGACTGTCGAGCGGCCCGAGAGGACAGGAACAGTGACGCGACATTTACTCTATCACTAGAAGGAGGATATGACGAGGGTAACCCCGTCGGTACTCCAGCTTCCAGGAGGCACAGAGGATCCAAGGAAGAAACCAGGTTGGGTAGAGGGAATGAGTGCAATGCGCGGAATGAATGCGATTCGAAATCGACAGTTGAGTCACCTTGTGATACGATGTGTAAGCGACAAACAGATCGGGAAGACTCAGGAAAGCAAAAGAAGATTCATGAAGAGAAGTATGAGTCACACTCCAGCATCGAGTCAAACGTAACTGGATCAACCAATCAAAATGCTCCATAGACTCGCTTCATTGTCTCGACTACGTCGTTTATAATATAGAAGATTGTGTCAGCATCCTGAGGTGGCAGCGGGACTTGGTTATCATCGGGTGGCTGAGGGGAGGGACGAGGGCGATGAGGGCGAGGGTCAGGACGGGCGACACACACGATCCGACGGGGAGCTGCATTTCCTCACGGCTGATTCCTTCAATTCGTCTGCATATGCAAATATTTGTCACTTTTACTGATTATCATCATGATCAACTGTAGAGAAACCAACACCTGCCCGTGAGACGTCGACACTCGACACGCAAAGCTCATAAATGCCTCCACTTTGCCGCCTTTGCCCAACCTTAGTCTTGGACGTTGGCTGTCCGCGTGTCCGCGTGTCCGAGTGTCGACTGTCCATGACTCCATGTTGACCGAGCTTCGGCCACATGAAGTTGAACAAGATAGTGAGGTGCTCCTTCCTGAGCAAGTCCTCCCAGGAGGAAGTCAAACGTTGCACTCCTTGCAGAAAAGATGGGGAGTGTGTACACGTACGCCAATCTGGAAATTGCGCACGATATCGGACACGTTCACGAAACTGTGGTAAGAGAAGGCGGGCACGATCGTATTGACGGTCAGCGGTGGCAGGGAGGGGCAACGCGGAACGCACGGATCACCGACGGACCGACAGTCCTCACGTCGCGTCGACGACAGCGGCTGTACTATGCAGCGTCGTGGTGATAATGATCATCAAGTACAGTTTGTCATTCAAGTTCCCGTGTACGCTTATCTACCCTTGTGGTAAATGTACCAGTAGCACAAAATTCCTCATCACTGATCTCGCGCTTTGCCAAACATGTTCAGGAGCCACTCGCTGAGGCCACTTGTGTCAGGGTTAGTGTTGCGGTTCGTCAACGGTCGGGTCTCACCCTTTGCGAGTGGGATATATTGTGCAGCCAGTCTGAAAGACGATCAAATGTCTATCACACCATTGAAGGGAATATAAAAAAACGCACGCTTGCTCTTTTTCCGAGAATGTCATGTCCAACGGTGGTTGGACCTTCAGGTATTTTCTCTCATACCCTTTCAAAGAGCGCAACCAACCAGGATCGTAGCAGTTTTCAGGCAGTCCGCCAATAACTGTCCCATCTTTTGAACGAGTAGAGTGGACGCGAAGTCGCCTACCATTACCTCGCCGTGCCACATTACGCCCATCCCACTTCTCGCCAAACGCTAAGAGGTCGATCGTCCTGAGCCATTTGATTAGTTTGTCCGAGCGCCATGCCTCTTTTACAATAGCATAGCGGCTACGTCCGAGATTGGTACCATTCTCATGGTCACTCTCGTCATCACTGAGGACCGCATATGACATCTCAGTCAGAGGCCCGACGAATCGGTCAAGCTCATGGTATTGCAAAGCGCTCAATTGGTTACGGAACCGCTGGTAGTTAATTAAACGAGTCAGTATGATATATACAGCATGACGACCAAGGACTAGATCCCACCGTAAGTTTGCGTTGATTGATTCTGTCACGTTTTGAAGCACGATCGCGCATTGTTCCTCTTCCAGTAGAATCGGCCGTTGTTCTGTTCCGATAGTTGGTTCGTAATGTTCGTAAATATGAGAAGAAGTAGTCGGAAACATCCTTTACTCGGCCAACAGGTCTAACCTCCTGCACGTAATCGTCTACAAAAATCTCTGCCAGGCGAATATTCCACGGGCTTTTTTCTGGGCGTGCTTCGGAGAAGTCTGCTTGAAATAGATCCTTGGATGGCCCATCCTCCTCATTTCCAGTAGTCTTGTACATGTTAATGGCCTCCTCGGGTGCGGGCTCAGCCTTGTCATTTCTGGTCCTTCCCATCATTTTGTTCGCATGATTTCGAACTGTGTCCTGCGGCACCATGGTTAATGCAACAATATCGCTTCTAAAATGAAACTTACCCGGTGACGGAGTTGGTCGGTGTCTTTTCGAGGAGTGGGCTTAGCGGGTGTCTTAAACCTTCCGACGTTCTTCGGAAGGTTCAAAAGGGTGGTCTCATCCTCATCGGACGAATCATCAGGGGTCGAGACCCGGGACGGCATAGTCACTCCACCGCTAGTCGCTCCAGGTTGCGCTTGCATCGTGCGGCTGACCACTAGCTCCATCAACTTTGTATTCCGTTCGGTTGCTTCGGAAATGTTCTCCAAGTACTGGATGATGCGCTTTCTTGATTATGAGTCACTTGGGTTTGGAAAAGGTGGAAAGGTAGCGCACCTCGAACTGATGCGGATCAACTGATGGATCCCCACCCATCGCTATGTTTGAGTCCTTGGCGGGAGGCTGGAGGCGCTTTCAATATTATGAACCACTTGGGTTTGGTGAAGGCAGCAAAGGTAGCGCACCTCTGGCTGATGTTGAGAAGCTGATGGCTCACCGTCCATCGTTATGTTTGTATCCTCGGTGGGAGGATGGAGGCCCTTTCAAGATTGTGAGCCACTTGAGCTTTGTGGTGAAGGGGGCAAACGGCAGCATACCTCTGGCCGATCTGTATCAGAGTCCGAGCCACTTGTTGGCCAAGCCTGTCCTCCCGACGTCTCTGGACCGCGCACCGAGTCATGCATCTGCGAAGCTCATCAGTGTCGATCAATTGCGGTTGTGTCTCCCCAGTTGGACTCACGGTTGGACTAACAGCTCGATGACCATCCTCATTACTATTTTGTCTTAATGTACGAAAGTTTGCGATGACAGTAGCCAAAAGCCTGTGTGATTAAGCGAATTTCTGAATCATCATTGAGTACTGGCCGTCCCCACGAGTGAATTCATCACACTCACTTCGGAGCTCTCGTTCATCACTTGAGCTTGGCGCCCCTTCTGGGTAAGCATCTAAGTGAGTGGTCACGACATTGTAAAGTACTTCACACTTGCGAACGTGTCACATACCTCATGTCTTTCATAGGCAGCTTCCCGTTCTCGTTGCTCAAAAGCAAGCCCCTGCAGCCGCGCATCAGTACAGCCTAGAATACAGCCGTTGAATCATATACCTCTTGGCTTGGACGGCATGCTGCAATGACTGCTGCAATTAGACATGGTCGTTACCTTGTACCACGGTGCAACATACCTGGCGCTCTAGATCAGCCGGCCCCTGTTCTCGCCGCGGTGGGATGAGTTTCTAACATTGCACAATGCAAGATCTTGGGTGACTTGCCTGACATTCCGGATTGACTACCTCTTCGATCTGTTCTTGCTCTAAAACATGACTCTGTATTCTATTTCAGCGCGCGGTAACAGGACAACCTCGGTTGGCACACCTCGCGTTCCTCGATAGCCTCCCGTTGCTGCATCCAGTCCTGAGGGGCAAGCTTTTTCCATTTTGCGTCAGTGGGCTATAGAAGATGAGATCCGATCCTACAGTGGGTAACGCACCTCGTAATCATGGACGGCTTTCCGCTGTTCCTCCTGCGGCTTTATGGCGTCACACATATTACTACAAGTGAGCCTGAAATTGACATACCTCGCGTTGTAAAGCTACTACACCCCGTTCTTGCCACTGCGAGGTGAGTCTCAGCCTGTGGGGTCACACTGAACAGGACACATAGACTGGCATACCTCGCATTGGCTAGATGCCTCTTGGTGTTGGGTCGTATGAGACTCCTCTGATTGCTGCGTCTCATCTTCCTGGTACCGGGCCTGTTCGACACAGGTGTCGTAAGGCAAACTGTGCCAGTGTGACCCACTACGTGCCACCTCGCCTTCCTTGTCACCGTCACGGTGACAATCTACGGGTGCACCGTGACGTCTATCTGAGGGGATGGAAGCACTACTTGTTCTTTTCTGAGTCGCATTTGATATCTTCTCAATCGTTTTTTGGCGCGTCACTTTCCTTGGTTTCGTCAGTGATAGTTTCTCAATCTGGTGTATAATCAGTGGCAATACAGAGAAAAGAACCTAGGCCTCCGCACGAATCGAGTCTCGCCCTCTTTGATGAGTTGTTCCGCATCGGCTTGAGCCTTTTGAATCAAAATCCATTTGCGCTCTATGATGTGTTTTGCTGCCTCTTTCTCCAATTCACAGCACTTTCTTACTCCATCCCGGGCGTTTAAATATGCCTAGGAAGGGTAAAAGTCAGTTCAGTTACTCGCTGGGAGTCTATGGCATTACGCACCTTATCTATCAGTTCTCGAGAAAGCTTGATAAATCTGTCCTTTGAAAAATTTTCTGCGCGGTCAATCACCTCTTGTGTGATATAATGTTCGGAGTCAGTAGCAAACGCGACACAGAGCTGTGGCACGTCCTCGCAAATCTTGTCGCTCAAGCAATTTAACCCTTTAGTCAGGCTTTTTACTTCACTTTGCTCGTTGATATTGCATTGGTCATCAAACTTGAAACTGTTGTGAATATACCGCTGTGTTGGAGCTGGAAAGATTACAAACGTTGCGTGTTAGCATTCCTATTTCCAACTTAGCGGCGATCGCGTATTCGTGTGACTTCTTTTCTATCTTCTCGAAATGGTCGTGAAATTCGCTGCGACATTTCTCAAGCTCCTTTCTTCTAAATTCGCCTGTGTGTCTCAACCACTACGTGCCAGTATAGTATAAACAAGGATATTAGACAGTAAGCAAACAACGCACATCCTCGATCTCAGCTTTAATGGAAGCTGATTGTGTGCTTTTCAGACGATTTCTCATTTCCAGAATGTCAGTCGATGGGTTCTCGGTCCACACACGTGGATTTTGAACCATTGTCTCCTCATCTTCTCTCTACACGCCAGTGTCATAAACGCAACCTTTGCCTTTGACATGTGTCGTTGACATACCTCTGAGTGTTCTCCATGGTCTGGGGTCCCTGCCAGTGCATCTTGAGCCGGAGAGTGAAAGGTTGGAGAGTCCATATAAGTTAGTGAAGCTTCCGAATCGCTGGACTCTTGAAATATATGGAGATGGTGCAGTGCCAGTGGGACAGTGAAGAGTATATAAGGAACTCTTTAAGTGGCACGCACGCTTTTAGCTAGTGATCCTCAAAGGCAGCACACGTTCCCCATCACGCTACCGACACGTGTGCCTTTGTGATTCTCGATTAGCTTCCAGATCTATCGCTGAGTCGCTTAGAGGGATGCAGCTGGTGGCAAGGCAAATGAAGATATATATTAATGAGGCGACGCGACGAGTGAAACAAGGAACGTACCGAGGGACTCAAGATAAGAGGAACGCAATGTAAGCTTACCTACTGCTAAAGGACCGCTGTACGACGAGAGGGGATACCGCAGGTGGAGGTGCCTGTGCGCTTTGCACCATGCGTGCCCTCTCATTACGACCGCTTACGGACGTATTCACCTCAAAGGCCAACTGGGTCTTTCCACTCCGCATGACAGTGCGACCCGGAGCTCAATGACAGGGTGTCCCTCAGCTCGGGCCCAGCTACCGCATTACACCGTTCCAAAAGGCGTCCGGTACAGGCAACAGACTCGGAGGCGCCACGGGGGAGTCAGGCAAAAACAACTCGGCGATCCAGGCGAGGACTCGCCGAGGAGACTCGGAGGGGAGGATGACTCATCCATTTTCATCGTTTTGTTTTTTTTCGTGAATGTGAATCTCCACTAAGAGTCCATTTGCTTTCTCAAAATTTCCAGAATTATTTGTTGCTGAGTATATAAATCATATGACACCATCCTCCTCATGTCCACTAGCAAACATGACTCTCTGGCTATGCCCGTGCTACGCACGGGCTAGCGCTAGTGCCCACTTAAGTACTTAAGGTTGTACTACTTAAAACTGACAACGGCGAGCTCGCCTCCCTTCAGATTCAGCAGTGGTGCACCGACAAAGGTATACTCTCTTTACTGGCGCGTCTGCCAACAACGGTAAGGCCCCATATGAAATCTACAATGTTCATGCGCGTGCCCAGCGGGCGTGGTACCGTGGTTCGTGCGCCATGTGCCTGTTTGCTCGAGCGTCGCCATTTGTTCAGTAAATCATATATGAATTCAATTGAATGTCTCAGAGAGGGTATTCATAGCCAGGTCAAGCAGTCGTAGTATTAAGCCATTTCGTCCTTGACAAGTAGAGTCAGTCAATTGGATAATAATGCCTCCACTTTGTCGCCTCGTTCCTGGTCTTGGCGACTCCGAGTGTTATTAAGAAGTATTGAAACGCATTGCAAACCATCTTGTTAAACCTATACACTACTGAGCTCTACCATAAATCCAGATACGACATATACACGTGAAGTCTGCATTACCCCAATTTCCTAATACTTGAAAAACCATCCGATCAAAATGATGGTCACGTGAAAAGTCTGCTCTAGATGTAAAATTCTGAAAGTACGTCGGCATGGAAAACTCAGGCTCATAAATACCTGAGAGTAGACGAATACCACAGTACCCAGAACCAAAGTCTGGTGTAGGTGTGCCTACGTCCCCTAAAGTGGCACAGACCTCACTATCAATGGGCTTCAGCCCCCAAAGAACGAGAGTTTTGGGAGCAAAAGTCAGACGTGATGTACTTGGGAAGCCCACACTCAGATGAGACACGTGAATCGAATGGGTGAGCTGGATTCCAAGCTGTCCGGCATCTCCACCGAAAGCCCAGCACTGCCCAGGGTCCATCCCATCTGTTAAGGCGAGCGCTGGTGTTTGTGTTTCCCCTGGCTTTCCCTGCCGCGAACCGAATATGTAAGGACGTTTTGAAGGAGGGGAATACGTCGCGGATGTCAAAGCCTCGATTGTTCTGCCACCGACAGAAAGACTGGCGTATTCGAGTAGCGGCGACAACACGGGGGGTGGCTGCGACAACACGGGGGTGGCTGCGACAGCACGGGGGGTGGCTGACGCGTAACGTAAACTTCGACGTTGTATTCTCCCCATCTGAATGTAAATATGGTCGGGACGGGCCTGTTGCTAAAGACGTTCGGTAGCATAACCTTCGTTAACAGCGCCACGCAGATCACCCATATGGCCATGGATGATACTACAGCGATGATTTTGTTCGAAGAAATGAGAGGCCAGATTGCTCCCTTATTTGAGCGTCCAGTAGCACTGGTCAATGTGCCGATGTACGTGCGTTGTCTCGAGATAAACGGTGGCTAGAGGGGAAGAGTCAGCCTCGGGTTGTAAATAGGTAACGAAGCGTAAAGTAGTAGCCCTCAGTACGTACTATCTGCTCACTCTCATCTAGAAACCTCTGTCGCCCAAACTGGGCCTCACGACTAGGTTGAGGTTTGGTGTCGGATGTTACAAGATTGCTAGACAGGATGAGTGGCATGACTGAGGTATATCGACCAGACGAAGAACGAAGAACGATAAGAACAAAGGCAGCAGCAGGTGCCACTGGCAGATGCCTGGAACGGAATGCACGGGCGCTCCGGGGAGCTCCGGCTTTGAACTTCTCCGACGTTTATCATATCATTGCACCTGGCCGGTGTCTGAACAGAATTTTCATTACCGAGACAACAATACTACAGCAATTGAAGCGAGCCTGTGCGTCTCAACACGGGAGATGTTGGATCATTTATCCCGGTCCCATCGTTTCGCATGGCTGACGGATAGCTCCCTGGCCTCGAGAGAATGATGGTTTTGTGTCACAAGCGCCTTGTCTGGCACTCCGACAGCCCATCTCACCTCCATTGACACTTCCCCAGGCGCCGAGTCGGCAGATGAATCAACAGGACGGGGAAGAAAGAGAGGAAAACTTCAGGGGTGTTGATCGGATGATATAAGATGGTATAAGATGGGATACAGAAGCGCGAAGCGTCGCGTACCGGACCTATAGCAGAAAGTAATTGGAGGCACACATGGGAGAATTATGCTGGCGGCGACGAGACAACGCGTCCATCATCCGCAACGACTTGGACCATGGCAGGCGACCGCGTCAGGGTCGACCCATGATGTTGACCAACGTCACACGCACCGGATGGAAGTGGACAGCGAATGCAGTCTAGACACGTTGTCCACAGAGGCAAGCGCGGAATGGGGAGAGAGAAGCGGTCAGACGCACCGGGGGGGGGAAAGATACTGAACTGGACCGTCGACCCATGCTGAGTACAATTCGAGTGGTCACCCATCCCGTCACCCATCCCTGGAAATTTCCATGAAAAATGAATGGGCGTGCACGCCTAGCCGCCCTCGCGGGAATTTGAAGCGGATTCAATCGAACTCGAGACGTGGAAAAGCTCGCATGCTCTGTCACTGTCAGGGCAATAGCTAGAGGTGGTAAGCCGCCTGCAAGTCTCGTGCCAACGATCCGGAGCTCAATGACAAGGTATTCCTCTGCTCTGGCCCAGCTACCGAACTACACCATGCCTGGTACAGGCAACAGACAAATGAGCCACCTACTCACTGCGCATATGGCCTACAGAGGGCAAAGGCAGAGAGGGCGCTACTGGTATGAGGGAATCAGTCGAGAGGTGGCGAAAACAACTCGGAGAAACCACGGTAAAGAAGAGTCGGAGAACCAGGCAAACTGTAGTCGATGAGAAAGAGTGTCGAAAAGCGGTTTAGGGATGGAGGTGAAGGGGAGGAAGCTTTGGAAGACGAAGTCATGGTGTGGCGCGGCAAAGACTCGTACGTGTTGCAGATGCACACACCTTTGAACGGAGCAATATCAGAACTTTCATCCGCCACTCCTAGTCACGCCCATGTCGCGACTTATCAGTACATGCATCAGTCACGGCCACACCGAGAAGGAGGAAGGTCGTTTACTTCGAGGAAAAAGTCATGCGGTAGAAGAACCTGGGAACGTGGGAACCATCGTAAGCATGACAAGCGTCTGAAGTATACGTTTGCGAGTGAGAGGATAATGGTAAGGAGAGAGAGGGTGATGGTAGGAGTAGACTAGACTCAAGAATAGGGTGTATGACGATGACTCAGCGATCCAAAGTAACTTAACCAATTACAAGCCTGAACTACGCTACCGAATTATGATAGTAACCACCTAAATTTACTTGCTTGTACAAGATCACAGCCAAGATCACAGCCGACAAAAGCACAACTCGAATAATATCAAAATAAGCCAACCGTGTCACAGTGGTGTCAACGCTTTGGACACGCTCTCGGTGCAGCAGAGATGTGTTTATCACCGCATCGACCCGGGCCTCATGATCAATATATTTCTTTCCAGCCCCCAAGGCGCTCCGTGGCCATCTGGATGTCCTTGCTGAGCACTTCGGTGCGACACTTGACCATGATGAGATCGCGGTTAAGACTTTCGAGGAGATCGCGGTTGAGACTTTCGAGGTTGGTCCTAACTTCCGCAGGGCGACGTCTGGTGCCGCGGCGAGCATTATCTGATAAGTTACGCATAAGAACATTCGGGAGTCACTTTTATTTCAGTGTTAGATGACTACATACCAGCGACTCCAAGCACGCTGCTGGCATCGTCATCGGTCGCTTCTCCAGACGATGATGCCGCTCCTGTGAAGTGTCTCTGGATTGAGTCTTTCCGCACGTGGAAGAGCTGGTAGAATTCTCTTGCACGCACTAGTAGCCTCTGGAGCCAAGGCCCCATGCATACGGAGCCCTACGTCGGCGTCACAATTAGACGTGCGCATTGTTACGAGAATCTCAGTCGGAAGGGACATAAACGTATGATGATAGCCCAGCCCATGACAAGTAATAAAAGCTCTTTATACTTTGATTTGACCAAAGGCCGTGAATATTCAGACACCGTCCACTGTATTCCCAATCAGAGCGACTCCGACTTGGTCTTCCTCGTGACATCATCTTGCTCTCCGTGTCCGCGCAGGTTGTCAATGAGAGTTTGGAGGTTATTTGTTACTCGTTGCTCAGTGGTCAAGATCGCGATTAGGATCCATAACCGTAATCAAGTTCGGGCAATGCAAGCATTGACCCGTACGTACGCTAATCCCTACCAACTCCATATCATTTTACTTCGCTTCAGTCACTCACGCGCAAGGCTTGGGCTTGATTTGTGCCGGCACCCTCGTCTGGACCAACGCAGGCGCTCGGTGCTAATTGCCACGCTGTCCGAGTCACCCTCCAGCCCGTGAGGATAGACGGTGCGGATTTTGAGCCTTGCGCTCGCGCCTGGCACGCCTGCATGCATGTCCGCTCATTGTCACTGACCGAGCCTCGTTTCCCTTTCACTTGTCATCTGTTTCTATTTTACTTGTCATCTGTCTCTTTTGATTCCTTTACCTTATCTTCCGCCCCTTGTTTCACCCTTAGCCTTAGCTCCGTTATCTCTTTACTGTTCGATCATACCTTACTCATCTTGTTCATTTCCCTTTGACTTTGATACCTACGCGCTCACCCTCGTGCATCAAACGCGATTCTCGGAGACCCCCCTATGCACTCGTGCCCTCGCTTACCTTCGTACCTGTTTCGGTTCTCTTTCCTTTTGTCTCTCCTTGTCACATGCTTCAGTCGATCATACCATACCATAGTTGTAGTACAAAGGCTTCTACATGTACCTAAAAGTGTCCTCCAGTACCCCGAATGATGATGTCCATTAGTTCCATCGTCCTCTTCCTCTTCCTTCCCTTAACGATGCCACTCCTCTACTACAACATCACACCTATCAACCCGAATGGGATGACAGTAGTTGATCTAGGGGAAATGGATGAGGGTTTGGCGGTGACTCGTCACTCATCTGAACCTCCGTTATCACCGACCCAGGCAACGCATGAACACAATTCAGGAGGGGCAAGGCATGGATCTCTACCTCCAAAAGCAACGAAAGTAAGGGTTTCGTCCCCTGCTGGAGGTTTAGATGAAGTCTCGAAAGGCGAGTCAGAAGTCATCGCCCCTAGCGTGACTAGCGTCGGCCGCTGTGGGCGGCCGGGGTTATCTGCAGACGTCTCTCCGGGAGAGACAAGCTTAAGGGTGAGTTAACCACTTGGAGTCACGCTCCACATAATGCTTATATTGCTGGATCAGGGCGGCGCTAGTAGTGAGGGCGCTAGCAATGAGGCGAACGATGAAGTAGCACCACTTCGCAGTGCCAACGTGAGTTAAGCATGATGCATGACGCCCCATCCTCTTTAACGTTTCACGCTTTCCCAGGGCGAAATGCTCTCACGTTCTTCAGCTGCCATCAAGAACGAAAATATCAAGACATGTTGGTTTATAGTTTGGAACAAAAACACCATTCGCAAGCCATATACGTTGCACACCAGTGTACCATTGGAACCTGGTGATCTGTTCATTAACAAGTTTTATTCCGAGCAGCACCAAACTCAGGCGCTTCAAGTATGGGTTCTAGTCAAGCGAAATGATTCGAATAATTTCATGTGGAGACAGGTGCGAGACTCGTTTCACCTTGTATATTCTTCTTTAATAGTTCCTGACCATGGGACAAAGGTTGACCCAGCCGAGAAAACATATCATCCGAAAATGAAGGCGCGTCTCCTTAGCTTCCAGCCAAATGACACATCGGTACCTACATGGATCAAGCCCAACACTGATCGGCGATCGAGGGCCATGCCACTGATCGTGAATGGTTGAGGTTAGATAGTAGCGTGTTCATTCAGTTTAGTAGTTGGATATATAGAAAAGATGCGGATGTGACATGATACCAGTGCTGATTATAATAATCAGTGCTTGAAGCGGCGCGTTCGGGGAGTGTCTTAAGTCCGTTTCTTCTGCCCCAGTGTTGGGCGCCGCTTTTCCTATCGAATAGATGTGCAGCGATTATTAGCAATGGAGCTCTATACACCCCAGAAGCACGAGCTCGTGTTTGGATAGTAGGAGAAGCTTAAGATGCCAACCAAACTTTGCGTGATACTTGCTACGACGGCAAGCAGATCTCCAGTGGCAATATCATCCGTGCCTTCAAATCCGACACCGACCGCGTACAGTACTTTCCGAGTCACAGGAAAGAACAACCGTCAGCGAAACCATGCGTGCTCAGTACCACCATGGTGTTGTAACGCAGCGTGTAAGCTTGTAGACAGTCGGTATACACAAGACTGTATTGTGAATATACTGATATGCGTAGCTAGGGTATATACTGTGCTCCACATATCGGAGCGTCCGGTGGCTCGGACATCCGAGACGCGGATCAGTGATCCAGTCAGTTGATCCGGCAGCTCCGGTGCGAGCATATCTCAACACATCTCCTCCCAACTTTCCGAACTCTTTCCCTCACAAACAGACGTTTCCAACAGAAGCAATTCTCGTCCATATTCCCATTCTTGTCAATGTCCTTTGATCCCTTCCTTGTTTCCTCAGAGACCAGCGTATCGCCCCACAGGCAAGCTCGCTCGACGTCGTCAGCCTAGACCACTCGTGAACCCCTTCCAGCCCGACACCTTCCAAAGCCCTGGCTGTCCCTTACCCTCGTTTTCCCGATGAGTCTCTCGCGTCCCGTTTCTTTGCTCTCGACCATCAAGTCTGACGAGGTGGCTGCGCTTGCACAGGCCACTCCAGCGCACTTACGCACTCTTTCCTCTTTCCTAGGTTCCGTTCTCGTCTGTCTTGCCCGTGTGCCCCGTTCGCCTTTATTTTTGCTGCACTTTGACACGAACGACACTGTGCGCAAACAGGCTCTGCGCTCACCGTCCCGCGTGACGGTCGTATCTCTGCCCTCGATGAATGCTCGCATGGGACCCTTCACATCCTGCTCTTCCGGAGCGCTTGCGATCGCCCCTGACACAGGAGTAGTGTTGCACATCCCCGTGCGACGTATTTTTCGTCCGAAATACGGATCTCAAGCTCGACGCGTGCGTCCTCGATGAGCCTACAAGTGGTACGTTCCCGTAGTATCGCTCCTTAATGACACCTTTTTGCAGCTCTGGATGCCTACATGTCGTCGAGAGCTTAGTTTTGCAGGCGCGCAACTATAATCGCACTGTTGTCTTCACGAACCGCCGAGCGCGTAGCAACACAGTCGCGCTGTTCGATCAAATCGTACTCGCGCAAGGCCGTCTCGTATATGCCGGAGAATTCGATAGATGCCAGTGGTGTGCAAGGGTGCAAGAATTGTCCAAACGCTCCAGGAGAACACATCCGTTGCGACAGGAGAGTTCAGACGGATAGACGTCGCCCATCTCATCGCCTCATCTTTTCATTTTACAAAGGGACATTAATATTGGATCTGATCCAAGCTTGTACACGCGCATGCCTGTTGTGCTTATTCACGCGGACTGCCTTTCTTAACAGTTCCAAGTCGGATGGCTGATGCCAAGTTGTGGGCGAAGCGACCTTGAATCGAAAAATGCAGCTCTCGGACGGAGCCAGGCTCGGACCGGATCGCCTGTGTCGGAGCGCCCGTCCTGACCCTCGCCCTCACTCGCCCTCATCGCCCTCATTCTCCCCTTCTTCACGTTGCATCCGAGCCACAATCATTCTCCTATACCCCATGCAGGCACTGCACGCACGCGGCCCAAACGGTCCATAAAATCATGTCAATTTTATTCTATTGTTGCACCATCTATGGGCGAGACTCGGACATTCATCGGCGAGAGGAGATACCCCTCTCTTCTCCATCGCACACAGCTTCATCGAGCCTCGCGCCCCGACTCACCTGCATGCTCGCTTATCCCTCGCTTACCTTCGTACCTGTTTCGCCTTTCTTTCATCTTTCCGAGTCTTTCCTTTGCGACATGCTTCAGTCCGATCTTACTATACCTGATACGTACAGTAGGTAGGTAGAAAGAGTCTTGTATATACTGAATATCATCAGCATCGCCAGAACTCTGCCGAAATTGTTCCATTTGTCACAGGCCCAGCGGGCATGCATGCGATGATCGGTATCTCCATGGCCACGTACGTACTGGCCATGGGTCGTCAAATTGAAGTTAACGTCGAACGTTGACTGCTGTGCATGTGACTGCGTACCAAATTTAAACACTAATTAAGCGAGGCTAGCTAGGGCATGAATGCATAGGGCGAGTGGCGTTTGATGCACGAGGGTGAGCACGAGTTAGTATCATGATCAAAGGGAAGCGAACAAGATGAGTAAGGTATGATCGAACAGTAAAGAGATAAGGCCAAGGGTGAAACAAGGGCACGGCGGAAGATAAGGTATATAAAAGAATCAAAGAGACAGATGACAAGTGAAAGGGAAACGAGGCTCGATCAGTGACAGTGAGCGGGCACGCAAGCGAGCGCGAGGCTCAAAATCCGGCACCGTCTACTTCACTGGCAATATCCTCATGCACGGGCTGGAGGCCTGGGGCGACTCGGACAGTGTGGCAATCAGCATCGAGCGCCTGCGTCCAGACGAGGGCGCAGGCACAAATCAAGCCCAAGCCTTGCGCGTGAGTGACTGAAGCGAAGTAAAATGATATGGTGTTGGTAAGGAATAAAGCGTAGTGAACGAACGTACGTACGGGTCATGGGGTCATACACCACCTCCCACTCAGGCTGGAAACGCGCCTGTCGAACGCCGACTCCTACCATCACCCTCTCGCTCGCAAACGCGAGGTACGGATGGTTCTACAGTTCTTTCATTCGGGACCGCCGCTATCTCACGACCACGACACGAAAGGCCGATGGGGTGACGCGAGGGAAGCCGCTGGAGACAATTGCAGGGATGACGACGGGCGGCGCCCGGGGCATGAACTCGAAGATGGCTGCGATCGTATATTACAGTAGAATCTATGTTAATTGGAAATACTGACACATGGCCCTCTACGGGCTCAAACTTGATCCTCCTCGCGCACCGAGACGACCATCCGGCCAGCTGGTGAAAGTCGCAGACCCTGCGAGCGCCGCACACAAGTCCAGTGGCGACGTGGCGTACGTTGACTCCCTCGCCAGTGACATACATCACCGGCTCCACCATAACAACAGGGCCACAGAGGCTACAATAACCAAGACACTCACACGGAAGCCTCGCGTGAAGCTCAGTTTGATTCTTTGCCCTGCAGCCGTATCTTGTCCGAGAATTAAGTCAGATCGTCGCAGGTATGTGATGGATGTTACCACTACCCACATGTTGTGCCACTGCGTGAAACCGTTGCCCACACGAAAACATAGTTCTTTCTGCCGTTTTCTGTTCCGGTTATAATCAAAAACTTATCCTCTTCACGTACAAACGCAGTCTGTTTGGACGGTCAAGTCAGTTTGGTGGCACCTCGGGTACCACATACAACGCGCACCATCAGACTGTGTACTTTCGAACCTTCTGTAATATCTTTTTAGTACGATCCTCTTCAAATTCATGACGCTCACCACCATGGTCCAAGGATACCAGCTCATCTCCATGATTCGCATCCCATACGTGGGCTTTGTTTCCACCTGCAGCGCCGGCCACAGCAAAACCTTCATGAGCGAAGCAAACAGACCCATCCTTGACGAGTTTATCTTGCGTCTCTCCCATTTTCAGTTTGCCAACATGGTTGGGGTCAGGCGCGGGGATGATTGGACCTTGCCATTGCAACCTTTGGACTGTGCTAGACCTCAACTCTCGCACCTGAAAGGCTTTGGACAGCCCAAATGTTGCGGCAAACTTGCCCTCTGGAGATAGGGAAAGGATCCACTGTAGTTGGCGTAAATTTAACGATCAATCATGTCTGCCAGTGCACGAGAATGCTTTGTTGCACTTACCATTCATCCATCGCCTGCCGCCAAAGAACCGACTTCTTCGCTACATCCCAGCACCTGACCAAGGTTGAATTGATTTAATTGATTGATTTCTGTGAGGATTTAACGGCATACATGATTCCATGCCACCTATACGATACCAGGACGTGGGATGCAGACGCGGCTGCATCTCGACTTTGCCAATTGACGGATGTCACCTCTACTTCTTGATGAGAATGGTGAAGTATGCCCGGAGAAGCGAGTTTGATTTTGAAATCCCAGGTTTCCACTGCGTTGCATGAATCAATTATGAGGAACGATTACAGCAGCGTATGGACACACTCTGCTGTTCAGTCTCCCAATGTCCCGTGCGCGTCCAAATTTTGACGTACTCCCCGGCTGCAGATATCGGAAAGACGTCATTAAACATTGGAGATATGCAAGATATTGCAGCGCTGTGACCCTTAAAGAAGGTCGTTTTGACATAGCGCTGCTCGAGTTAACACAGACGCGGAATCAACAGACTCGCTGTACCATACCTCACTTAGATCCACAGATGCCACCCTGCCGTTTTCGCACCCCAAAAGGAATCCGCTTGAGTTTGTCACCCATGCAAGAGAGAGAACAGGTGAATGGGTTTTGATACGACAGAGGGCAGAACCATTCTGAGTTGACCACACGAGCACCGTCGAGTCATCACTGCCCGTGACGAGCCGACGTCCATCGCGGCTGAGCACTATCGCATTTATGACCGAGTTGTGCGCAAGTTTGCGATAGCATTCTTTGTACTTGACCGGCTCGGGCATCGTAAATCGTGAAGGCCACTGGAGGCACGCGTAGCGGAGCAGAACAAAGGGATATACTAGTATAATTGAATGTGCATGTGGCACATGCACGCGGCGTGATCAGGATCATATACTATACTGATCATGAGGAGAGTTGACTGCGCATTCCTACCCTTAAATATAAGGATGTCACTCCTCTGTAGCTACTACAACATCATACCTGTCAACCCGAATGGGATGTGTATCTGTGGGATGGATGTACCGGTCCTCACGACGCGCATGTATCACGGATTCACGGTGGGCTTGGCACGATCAAGCTTAGTAAATATACCATGCAGCGAGGAGTGGCAATTGTGGTGATGGCAATCAATGAGTGGTAAGCGATACCAGAGTGAGACGAATACACTTGGCCGGGACACAGGGATGGAAAAAACGTGCGTACACTCGACAGTCAGAGGCCCGGACAAAACGGCCAGAGCAGGGCCAGACAGACGCGCACGGTCACAGAACGGTCAGATGCTGTCACCCAGACGGTCACAAGACCTGTCCGCCAATCCGATTTAATGTGCTTTGCTAGAACTCGGGCGAATGGCATGAGGAAAAAGTTGCGAGATCGGTACCTACCGACGCCCAGTCAGCGGATAGATGGATGTGCAGAGCACATGTACGGGCCGCGGTGAATTGGCGAGATTTCGGCCCCTTACCTGCTCCTCGAGACTTTAGGTTACAGTGCTTTCGTGATCGGTCCTTATGGTCATTACCTTGTGCAGGATCCTGCTTGCATTGCTCCGGAGTTTAATGCGAGCACGGTCAAAAGTCCACAAGATGCATACATGAAATCAAATGTATTTCAGAAACTGGGTCTTCCTCATCATCCTCCTCCATCTTGGTGTCCTCTGCAACATCCTCCACACTTTCGCGGATTGCCAACTTAACCGCACATTGATAGATCTCCGTCAGGCCATGCATGCTTCTTGTCAGGAGGATGAGGTGGACATCGTGCGCTAGTCCATTTCTGTCAGAGGCTAAGGTCTCAACCCTCTCACCACCCCTCCGCATCGCCGGATGACCCACCCGGGATTTGGCAATCAAGCCAAGCTCTTCGAAGAACATGATGGAGAACACCATGGTGCGCACCTTGTCGAAGACACCACAAACATTCGCCTCGGATTTACTGAACCGCATAGTAAGCAATTCCGGCCCTGAAGGATGTGTTAACAATGCCCTACTGTTTCAGAAATTCATGTCTAACCTTGATAGAGATGAAGTTCACTTGGGTTTCGCTCACAATGGCCTTGGTAGCATACCTGGGGTTGCGGCGATGGCAAAAGGGCCGTCAGGGCGAACAGACTCTATGAGTTCATGACGTGGGGGTAGGAAGATGGAGAGACTACCGTCGCCGGGAGTGTCTTGGACACGTGGTATCCAGTATCGGGTGGGATCTGAACCAATAGATGACATACAGGGTTGAGGCTCAGGATGGATGCAATGGCATTGGCGCTATCGGTGAGCGGAGGCGGGGATGCGGATGGGCTGGATGATCGAAGGGGTTGAATCGTCATGAGGTGTGTATGGGCAGGAACGTGCCGGTTCAGGTGGAGAAGCGGACTCCAGACGGGGGCGTGACTAGGATCGTGAACATGAACGTTGGGGCGGCGATGTGGCCATGAAGCAAAGAACGGACTTAGTATGTGAAGGTGTAGAGTGACGGAACGTACCCAGGTGAGGGACGACAGTGTAGGATGAGCGCTCCGATGGGCTCAGACGAGGGATTCAGGAATGACTTGGGTGAAATGAACATCTGCGGGTCGACGGGTCTAGAGGAAGGATGTCGATTGTTCTCCTCTTGATGGCGTCCTGTTCTACTACATCATGCCGGCGCGCCTCAAGATTATCGAGGTACTCCTGGGCATGACTAATTTCGCGCTGTGCCTGTTCAAGCTGCACCTTGTAAGTTACAAGGCGAGCTCCGAACGAGCGTCAGCGGCATCTGCATCTGACTGGGCACAGGCATCCACGGCGGCGCGGGTGCAGACGAGGCGTACTGTGGCACGGGGTTTGACGTCTGTAGTATGGTGGGCTCCACAGGGTACTGCACGGTCTCCTGAAGCTCCTGCTTGACCTTCTCGAGTCTGCCAATGTCTTCCCAGGAGACCTGGGGAATCTCAACAACTGTCTTACGGAGAGCAGAGGGATTGAATGCACCAAACACAAAACGGAAGTTGTCCATCGTAACCCCGAGCGAGTCAAGCGCCTCAGCGTCGATTGTGTCTTCATCTGAGTCAATCATGTCCATCTTCTTGCGAATCTGTTGCATGGCTGCATCGGAACATAAAGAAACAATACCCACACCGACATAGCCATGCGTGTCAGCGGCAATCTACGAGGAAGAGATTAAAACAAATTTCACACTCCAAGGTATTGGACAATACCTGCTCAAGGTCAACGCCATCGCCTAGCTTCATGTTCTTTGTATGAATACGAAGAATCTCACTTAAGACGAGCAGCAAGTCAGGGATGCCGATGTCAACTTCGCGATTGAAGCAACCGAATTGGTGAAGAGCCGGATCGACGGAATTGGGGCGATTAGTGGCTGCCATGACTACAACATTTGAGCAAACATTGAGACCGTCCATCAAGGTCAATAGTTGCGACACAACATGACGTTCGACCTCGCCATTTGTCTACCAGTGGGTCAGTGAGATTTGTGAAAACCAATGGAAGGACAACTTGCCTGGAGCGGGTAACAATTTGACGACTCAGCCATTCTCGGGAACGGGAGCGAAAGGGATAACATAGTCGAGTGTCGCCGTGTAAATGTGGTCAACGAGCACCTCTACATCCTGTTTGGAGCCTTGGCTGAAGAGAACGACAGTAATCACGGAAGAAAATTCCCTCATAGTATTCAACTGTGACACGACTGTAGTGAGAGGTGGTGACGACGAAAGATGGGAACGGGGACTCGGACTGAGCGAGGGCTCGACAAATCACACGTCCCTGTTTCCCACAGTTACCCCAACCCTATCTTCGCAGGAACACATCTCCGCCATTGGGCTCTCCTCGACGTCACAGTTCGTTGCTGGTATGTGAGCACTCTTGGAACATTCTCGCAGACTTATGGACCACTTTCTGCTGAACTTTGTTGCATCCGTTCATGCACCAATTCTCGACCGTTGCCCTACCCACAACCGCAGTGGGCTGTTAACATCTCTTGACTATGGACCCGGAAGTCGCTACATCCATAGTGCCAAACCAGCACCAGCACCAGCACCCTCAGCATCAGCAGCAGCAATATTGGCATCTCAGGCGGAGAGTATGGGTATGGTCGTCTCGCACGAGCTTGGAGGAAGAGGACACACCGCGCAAGGTGATGGGAACCAAGTGGGGCAGGTGGTTCGACCAGCAAAATGCTGCTATTCCCGAGCATGAGTACGGTACGTTCGTCTATGGCTCCAAGGGTGGCCGTGGCATGCTTACGCATAGGAGACTCAGGCGAAACAGACGATCGAGATGAGTTGCCGGTCCACCGGGTTATGGCTTGTCGCTCTGGTCACGCGTCGCAACCGTGGCGAGCACTCTGACTATATATAAACGTTTTAAAGGCATGGGCATCTAAGGAAAGATTACAACTGGAACCACTTACGGAGCATTGCTCAAGCTTGCCATACCACCGGCAGCTCTAAGGGACGAAAATGCCAGAGGCTCTGAGTCCCCTCCCCACAGACATCAATACGATCTCGACGTACCTCAGGCTGTGATGCGGACAGTTCTGGCACACATCCCTCGAAGGAGAACTGACAAGTGATCGTGGACCCGATGGGGGCACGTGCTCACTACTGGTGGGAAGACCATTTCCGGATGCGTCATTGAGATCTTCAGACGTGGGAGACAGACGGCGAGGGTGAGCCAGCATTTAGATGTGTTCATTTCTTCCCGTCTGATGATAGATTGCCATGCGTTCCCAAAACCCTTTAGGAGTATGCGATATGGAATACGTGGCCGCATCAGAATGCCATGTATATGGCCGACTGAGACTGAGGAAAGTAGTATGGGTATCGCGCGATCGTTCTGGCGTTCCCGTCTCATATGCCATTCCTGTACCTGTATACGTAACATTTCAAACAGCCGTATGTCAGCTCGAGCGTGGCCCTTTTCCGGCAGAGCGCTCGCTGTACGATGCGCTCGCAGAGACATGCTATTTCTATGCGCAGAACCTTCTGTTGGAGATATGAGACTGAGACCGATCACGCTCGACAATAGCTCACTTGCTTACGATCATATTCACATGTTACAGATTATTATATTGGTTGCTCACATGTTCAGCCCCTTCTGGGCTTATAAGACGACTACTACACACTGGAATAGATTATCGGAGTTCACACCGTTCACCCATCGCAAGCCTCTTCTTCTGCCCGTCCACGCGTTGCCTCCCTTCACCGCTTGCTTCATCACTCTCGCGCTAGCTGCGCCCTCCTCGCCCCTTTCATTTCAGCACCTTCCAACTATCGTGACGCCCCTCCTGCGCACAGGCTTCAATTGGCCCCGCGCTGTTACTGAAAACCTCCCTGGTGGGTTATTACTCTCCGACGACGGACCGATGTTGATCAGAGTTATCGCGCGCTGCAATGGAACGTTCGAATTCTTTGAACACAGGAGATTTGTCAGCCTTGGCCAGCCACTCGCATTCCGTCACCTGGCCCGACGCCGCCCGACATGTCATCACTACAGGCTCGCACTTCGTCCGTGTCGAGGCCTCAGGGTGTACTACCCTTACCGTGTTAAGATGCCCAGCGTCACACAAAAAAAGAACTATCGTTAGGTGACCGTAACCGTTTCTGTGTAGGTACATAGAAGAGGGGTTTCAAAAATTGTTAGAGATGTGGGACGGCACGAAAGTGGATGGCCCAGGATGGGCAAGTTACAGTTGGCAGTAGTATGTCATTTATAGAGAGATGCAGTCAGGTCTCTACATAGCGCTGTTGGATTTCATCTTTGAGTATGATCGCCAACGTTTCAATCGAATTTATGTGGTCTGTGGTACTGGTGGACATTGCTCTATGCGTATCTTTGTCAGTGAGGAAGCACAACACTGCTATGAAGTGGACGTACTTATCCGGCCTAAGCCCCTCTTGAATTCATTTCTTATATCCTTGATGGAGTCATGCCACACTGTCTTTTGCAGTGGGGCTCCAGTGTGACTCGAGGGGCTAATATAGCAGATACAAACGTACGCACCTGTCCTTTAAGCAGTGTTTGAAGATCCTCGGCTTCCTTCTCGACTTGATTTAATACGCCTTCGGATTCTTCCTTTGTTTCCTTGACAGCTTTCATACTGTATTCGAATGTGTCGTCGAGGGTTTTGTAAATTTCCGAGTCTGACCCTGACATGGAGAAGCCGCGGTTTGATTATCAGGTGTTGTAAATGTAAGGATTAGTCGAGTTCGGAACAAAGCTTAAAGACGCGTGCATGCGGGCGACTCAATGACCCAGTTGGTAGGAGTAATCTATGTACGTGTTGTAAGTTGGCGTGTCGTCGACATACATCAGCAAACCCGGTTTTGATATGCAGCCATAGCAAGCCATAGTGGCCATAGATGCCATTTGAAATTCAAGTTTTGCTGCGACAAAAATTTCGGGTTTTGCTGATGTAGTGTGACTGGGCTACGGCCCTGAATCCTGATGATCTCTTCCTCTTCTGGTGGGACTTCACGCCGCCACCGTGACGGTCTGATACAAGCCTGCGACGCTGGCAAAAAAGTTCTTAGGGTCTCGCCTCCTTCCAATTCCTTAGTACCGAAGATGCCATTCCAGGAATGCTCGTTAAACGTGGATCCAGCGTTCCTGTAAATTACGACGGCTGTCGGACCCAATGAACTTGTACTTGGCGTCGCGCGATTGGCGCTCCGAGTCGGTTACTTTCGTCGGTAGTGCTGGGCCCGTGCAGCCGTGCCTGGCACCACCGCTCATCGTCGCGTTTTGCTTGACTGGGCCGTGGCTTGGATCGTAAAATGATGTCGTCCTTTTTCCCTGAACTGATATTCACGGTTCTTGCTATCTTTCGTTGTGTGCGTCCTTTCCGTCCGGTTTTGTTTCTGGACCGCTAAGGAGACGCTCCACGGCCTCTTCCAGTTGTGGACGTTCTTGCTCTATGCTCGTTATGTTTCACACAGAGGTCTTGGGCAGGACGGTTCAGCGCATGCCAGGCGATCGAACCGTTCCGCGTCCCAGTTGAACCATTCCCACCGCAGCACAAATGTATAATGACCCTAGTCAAATGTTCTCTGCGGACTTTACCTAGCTTACAATATGATATTTCGCTCCCTTTCGTGCGTCAGTATCCAGTCCTTCTCCTCTGACAGCAGAAAATATCCTTTTTCGTGTTGACCAATAAAGTTCAATCCTAGAGAACATCAGCGGTGCTCGGCGTATGATGTGATGAGAGTGTCACCTTGTCCAGAGGCAATGCATGGAAGCATGGAAGCCAAAAATTGTTCGTCATATGGGGTATGGGCAAAATGCGCAATTATATCTTGCAATGCCACTACCTCAATTTCATCCTCGAGTTCAGGGTGGTAGGCGTCCTCACACCAAAAGGAATTTGCGATATGGATCTCGCAAGGCCTCTTGTGAAGAGAGTTCTCTAAACTTCTGTATGACAAAGTAAACTCCCGACGGGGACCTAAAAGGATACATGAAAATTTGCTTGATTTTTCCTGTACCAGTCGCGAGGAATCCCAGTCCCTTCTCCTCTGCCAATAACCACGTGACTGTCCCGGACAGAAAACGAGGATGGGCTAAAGATGGCACCGCGATAGCGAATTTGTTGTACTGTCTTGCTTTCGCCTCAGCATAACTTGCAGTGCCTTGGACTGAGATCCGATCCTTGTGTTTTCTGATTTTCCTGTGCGGACTAAGAACTCAAGCACTTGAGGACATCCTTCTCGAGCCGACATTCCTCACCCTGGAAGACCTCCTGCTGTTTGTTCACGGATGTCAAGTCTTCGAAGAGCGTCCCTTTAACTGTCGGGTTGAGGTAGCCCTCAATCCCGTCAAAAAAGGCTTCAGGGGGTTCCCGTGGCTTCGCACGAAGAAATCCACCCTTGAGCCTTTGAGACATGCACATTCGTTCAAATAATGTCCTTTCCAGTTCCCCTGACCATAGATTATTAGCACCAACTCATAGAATATCTTACACTAAATATCACAAACCAAATTTTCCATTCGTCTCTATGTTCTGAACCATATGGTTATATCGCTCGATACCCAGCAGCGCCATGCCGTAGTCGGGCCAAAGTGAGACAGAAGTTCCTTCAGATGAATAGAGAGGTGGATATGGGATGAGCCGGCACATTGGAACAGTTTGTCGAGTCCGTGAGATATTTCAGCATAAGGTCACAAAACTCCTCGGCACGGGCAACGGACATGGACCTCCCAGCGGCAATCTTGGTTGCTCGAATAAGATCGCAGAAGTTTGTGAATAGCTGGTTCTCACGGCTATCTGGAGGCAAAGAACCCCATAGGCGGCCCAATGTCACAACGAGGTGCACAGTGCAGAATACACGCCATCCGTCTGCAGAAATCTTTCCTTGACCTTTATCACCGATGCGTGGTGGTGCCGGAGAACAGTAAGAGGGCAGTGTCGTCTTTCCATATCGCTCCAAATTTTTCAAGCCTATCACGACCGAGAACCCGAACCTTGCCACGGTTGGAATTCGCATCTGCGCACGAGAAAAACGTCCCGAGTCTGGGTGACGGAGCTCATGGGTATCATCAGTGATCCCTTCTCTGCGCTCTATTAGAGGGTGTCAGTTGTACTACTCAAATTCAAATGATAGCATATACGAACTGCTTCCGTCAAAGCCTCTATTAACTTTTTCTTTGTAAGCCTTCGAATCTTCCTCATCTGAGACTCATTCCAAGTCTTTTCTCATCTGCGTCCATACGATCATAGTGATCCGGCTTGCATTGAACATTCACGAAGAACAGATGAGCGAGAGACACGGATGACAGCTCAAAGAGAGCTTCAGAAGAATCTGCGAAACGGTAAAATTCCATGGCAGTATAGGCATCCGAAACAGTAATTGGAATTCATTTGAGCCGAGAGCGGCCTGAATATTCGCCTGTTCTTGTGACGTCAAGGGCTGATTAGATTATCGTTGTTATCAAACCATCCTTTGTCGCGTCGCTGTCGGTTGTATCATCAACGTTCTGAGTTTTAAACAGCGCAAAATAGAGCTACTCACATATCTGGTAAAAGCGGTCATTAGTTGTTCGTGCGTCTTGCGTTGGCAGAATGCTTTGATCTGCAGCTAGATATCGAAGGATCCCCGTCTTATGACTTTTGAGTGTTCCAGTTTTGGTGCGCAGAGCAAGGAACGCCTGCTCGAAATAGGGAGACGATCTTATCTCCAAGGTACGGATCGGACGTCAGCCGTCGCCATCTTCAATTTTACTGTCCATTCCCCAAATCTCTTGACAATGGTGTGGAAGAATTCGTAGGAAAAATGCGTGCATGACGTCGACAGAGAGAACTCGTATCGGATCCAGATATGGAAGCCGGAGGAATTCTGAGAAGCGTACGCCATACTTGCGTGATTTCAGACGCCGCTTGTCTGACGGAGTATCGCGCCACTCAAACGCGAGTTTCCGGTGCTCCTCGCAGGAGCGTGGTTCCCAGTTCCTCACATCGAGATCATTGATGTCTTTATGCTGCAACTTGCAATACGAACAGAAATTGGCTGATTGTGGCCGGTGAAACCTAGTGCCTGACGGCCTGCCAGAAGATCGCAAATGATTAGTGCAAGGCGCTCCTCGTATTTCTCCCATTCGGATGCTTCCATGTGCGCATGTAACGCACACCATCGACGTATGAATCTAGAAGATCGTCGACAAGGGGCTTCAAGAAATGATTGATCTCTTGCATCGAGGGTTCCTTAGTCCAGGAATAATGCCAGCCAAGAACATGTTTTCGGGTTTGAAGCGCTCTTCTGGTGGAAGGTTCAGACACGCATGTATACCCCATCACACTGGCCGATCGCCTGCCTGCTTAAGCTGGAATGGGTTGAAGCCATCCATATTGAAGCTGAACAGATAGCGCCCCTCGTTACCACCGTGAGACTCGCAGATGAAAGGATGATCGTCAGGACCTGGAATTTGATACAACCCTGGCATCCCAGATATCGCGCATTATTCCATCAAGCGATTGAGAAAAACGGCGGTCCATCATATCTTCCATGCCAGGACGCATAGCACTCCCCCAGCCACTCCTTGAAATGTGGTAAAAGAAGCAACGGACCGGGATGTCGTACTGACGACCGCGAATATTGCGAGCTTTCCGAAGAGGATAGCCACAGATTTCTTGGTTGACACATGCTTCGATGAACAGAACTCGGATAAGAGTCGGGTCTGCATCATCAAGATCGAGATAACAAGCGAAGCATTTGGGACAGCAGATAAAGGTTTGTATGAGGGCTTTAAAGCAAGCCTGTCCACAACGGTGCGGACATCCTGGGAACTGATTTTGCGAGGTATTTACCTTGACCTTGGCTGCCGTGCGCAAAACGTGTTGATCATCAGGTCAATGAGGATGCGCTGAGTGCGAGGAGTATGCCGCAATCATAGAGATAGTCAGACACTATGTGCATCACAGCGACGAGAATATATACCACCAGAATTATGGGTGGGAAGGTCGGAGAAGTCAGTGGCATGTCAAAATAACGGGCTAGAGATCCGAAATGTTTGCAGTAAGCAATGTACATCATCTTATCTCATGGGATCGACACTCACATGTGTCTATTTCCTGTGCGAAACCAGGATCCGAGTTGGGACGAGTGGCATGGTTAGGCCAGCGTTCTTGGAGACCAACTGCCATGCACTACATTTCAACTCTTCTAGCTTGATCCATTCGTTCTGGAGGTCACCGAGTAATTCGTCCTTTATACTTCTACAGCGTTCGAACCCTCCGCAATCCAGTGTCTCGGCTTCTAATAATAACTTTGTAATCCAGTCTTGGTATTGCAGGAACTGAGTGTTTGCGGTTGCAAAACTTTGTAAGGGAGGAGGAGTATGTGGGTCATCCTCTTGAGACGGCTCGCAAA
>JAGKRU010000120.1:0-73348 GCA_022884055.1 Russula griseocarnosa
TAAATCAATCAATTTCGTTTAGTTTCCTGAACGATGCCCAAAAAAGTAGAGATTAGATTTTTCCTGAGCAAGTGGGCTACTGGATCTTTTCACTTGCTGGAGCTGCCACTGCACCAAATCTATGCAGATTGAACAAATCGTCCGCGGAGAACCTAAGGTATGCATTAACATGGTTCATGCTACTCGACTATTTCTGATTTATGCCCCAGTCTGATGATAAAAGGTGGTCCAGAAGACGATGCGGTATTGTGCACCTCGGACAAGGCAAATAACATCTCCTTCGTGACGCTCTCATTTTCCATTCTCTTGGTGTCTCCTATTCCACATATTGGCGCAAGCGAGAACACAGTGATCATTCAAGATAGCCTCAATGAACTGGTGGAGCTCATGCCGTCTGTACCGAAGCTCCATCGGATGGACGTTCTACTGAATGAGCTCAGGTAATTCAAACCAGCGAGCAAGAGATAGCGCAAGCGCTCAAGGATAAGCATATACTTACCATAGATGGTGAATTCCTCTTCAACCGCCTTCTCGAAGTGTCCTGGACAATACTGATGAGTATTTGTGCTGTGCTCACTTGCATGCTCATACCTGGAAGGCGCCCTGCGGCCGCGCTCCCCGAGGTACCTCCACAATATCCCTTGAGTTTGAGCACGAGATCCAACGCGAGGTGACTTGCAGGTGATGCGTTGTACAGCTCTAACGATGCGGACGATTCTGAACGAGCGTGGAAGATGGACGTTGAAAAGGTGGTGCGTTAAGTCAGGGTATTCTGCGTGTCAGAACAAGGTTTCGTTCCGGCAAGCGCTGTTTTTTTTCCACCCTCAAACTGATCCTAATTTGTCTCTAGTATTTACTGTACTTGACCCAATATCGGAGGACGAGTTCATAACAAAATGGAATACCGCCGCCAGGTATACTTTCATTTCCAACACCCCTCAAGCTACTCACGCGGGTAGAGCTCGACACCTCCGAGTCTGTTGAGTTTGGTGCATTCTCGATAGCCCTTGAAAATTTACAATAAGTATCCTATTTCCTCTTTCCCCCGCGGCTTTGGAGCCCTTTATAACAGACGACGAAATAGAGAAAGTACCTCTGCGAACCTGGTTCGCTTTCTCGCGCGAACGTTGGAAGGCAGAATACATCTGTCGGACGTCGCAGCAGACACGAAGAGACCTTGACAGGCTCTTACTCAAGTAGTGCGAGATCCCTGACCGACAAAGATGGCTCATGGTATACTGATGAGTTGGAAAAAGAACGCTGTAGTTCCCTGTTCTCAACACTCTTCTTCGCGTCTACAGTACCTTGCAATCACTATTTATCTCCGCCCCGTCTCTTCTGAACACGACTTCGTGTAACCAAACTAAAGCCTTTCCGATGTCACATCCTCGCCATTTACGTCCATCCCACGTTTCGTACCTTCGACATTCTTACGACATTTTCTGTACTTGGAATAGTGGTGCCCATGCACGTTTCAAATAATATTCCAACGACTAAACTGTACTCTTGTACTCATATATACAAAATGAGTCAGGATAGAAGTGACGTAGGTTGGGCAATATCACAAGCAGCGGCTATCGTAGGGAAAAGTCAAGATAACGACCCGTGAAAGTGAAGGTGATGAATATGGGAAATGGGAATGTAAGAAGTCCACGATCACGAGAAACTAATATATGTCATATGGGTGGAGGTTGCGGGATGACACATGAAGGTCGTAATCGCGATGAGGGCGGCAACTAGTAAGCTGCAGGATGCGGGAAGCAGTGCGGGCAATGAACAAATAGCTCCAAAGGGGGCCGTGTCCGAGTATCGAGGATACACCTGACATAAACGCTTATTGATATGTTTGTGAAAGGGCACAGCCTCAACGCCCTCTATTTACGAATTGATCAGGGTTACGGGGCGGCCTGCGTTTTGGCGAGCATCGATGAATGAGGTGAATGGATCATCAGCAACACTGCTAGTCGGATATGTGAGCTCTTGCAATCCGGGTAAAAGCTCCAGGGGATCCTCTCCATCGTCCAATCGAAGACAATGAGAGAGTTCCCTGACGAGCCCATCCTCGATGTCAAGGGTCTTCACATTGCTAAATGACCTAAGAAGTTTGCGCCACTCGGTGCGTTCGACTTCATTGTGCTCTTCAGATGACTGACTATGAACTTCGTGGGCAAGAGTAAGATTCTCCACCGTGGGGAATATTTGCTAAGCACATTGAAAATCTGGGCCACGGAGGATACTTGCCAGTCAAGGTCCAGCAGTCGACATTTATGGAAAAGCATCATCTGGCGTATTGTCTCAAGGGATTGACCTGCACGTAAACTCGCTCGCTGTAAAGTTGAACTTGACACGGTCGAATTTGAGGTTTTCTGTTCTAACCATGAACTGCAAGACTGTGAACGAAAAACGTGAGTTGCTTGAAGTAGCAAATTTGGAAATGTTCGAGCGAGGAGCGGTGATCCGACTAAGAACCGCTTCTGAATAAGCGCTTCCAGCTTGGAATAGAAATGAGCGAAGATTGGAAGCGTGACGGGTGTCAAGATTGCGCGCGCATGAGTTGCCTCTCCACATCGTGGTTGGGAACAGCGAAGCGAAAAGATCAGAAGCATTTCCAGCTGGGCATCAATGAAAGCGACTGAAGCAGACAGTCGGCTGGAAGTAAGAGGATGGGTGGTATAATGCAAGACAGAGTGTGACGAGGCCAACAGCAGTCGTAAGTGATTGGAATCGTATTGGAATGGAACAGTTGATCGCCAGGTGACGTAGATGTGGTGTTTCAAGTGTTTCGGGAAGGACCAAGACCGTGCTGTAGTCGTCAGGTGGATCCTCCAATATTAGGTATTCCAGAATTGGATATTCCCCATTGATGGCCGTGATCAGCCGCTGCAGTTGAAGAACAGGCAAATTAAAACGGATACGGCGGACGCGATCTCGCTGCTCAAGTGCAAGAATTATTGCCTCTTCGTCCTCTGCAGTGATGTCTGAACCCTGGCAATCGATGACGAGTGGAAGGGGTGGTGAGTGTGCCAGCATGTCTGATACAGGTGTGCCGTATGTGCAAACAAGGCAGATGCCCAGGTAGGATGTTGACCCAAGGGTGAGGTTGCGCCATCTCTGGCAAACGTGGGCGAGTCTATACCACCAACGTTCCCCAACCCATTCAACTCCCCTTCGAAACGGATACCGATAACCTGGTCTTCACCTAAAAGAAATGCCGATAGAGAGAAAAGATGTTGATAAGTGAATTATCATCAAGGATGTGGATCGATATCGTATGTAGACTGTTGCCCGTGGGCCATGTTTATTTACACGTTGACAAGCATAACCGGATAATGAAACATACCTCTGCTGCCGGGACTCGCCGCTTACTGCACCTTGGCTGATTCGTTCTGTAGATCGAAAAGTAGAGGTAGAATGTGCGAGATAAGACATGTTAGGAGAGTAAGTGTTGAGTACGTTGAGTATCGATGTAGATGATGTGGTTGAAGATAGATGTAGGCCTCGGGCGCAGAACCTTGCGCAGAACTGCCTCCGAGTCACCCACGCCTCCAGCGCCAGATGGGCAGTGTCAATGGCCGTGTTAAGTACCCAGACGCCCACGTAAATGATTATCGATTATCCCTTACCGGATGGGACAGTTTGTGATGGCCGTTCCCCGGTCCTCCTCGAGTTATGCAATCAATCTGCAATTTGGCGTTAATTATGACCTGTCTCGTCACTCTCGTGACCAGTCATTAGAACTCAGACCTGCTCATGTGACGGTGGCCGTTGTTGTGCAGTGGCCAGACGACGACAGGAAATTATGACGAAAAGTATCTTGTAGCAAGTGCAATGCAAACCAACCAATCCTCAAGCCTCAAGCGTTGCAGATCACATGACGAATCCGACGGTGCAGAACAGATCGTGAAGCTCATCAATGCTGCATTACCAAGACGCGGTGAGGAGGGCACGAGGGCAGCATGCTGGTGTGCTTAAACACAGCCTGAGCCAGCGCAGCCTTACGCTCAAGTTCATCTCGTCTCCCTTTGTCTTGGTCATTTGCCCAGTGCTACGCAGCAACAGTCTCGTGCACCTCCTGAAGATTACCACAACAGGCATCCTTACCATCCCCGCCCCGCCGCTAAACGCACAAACAAGGCGACGCAATAGCAACAGTTTTTTCAACCTGACAGTGCACACAGCCTCCTGTACGGCCTTATGCGGTGCTTCGGCGCTGGTGCCATTGCGGCGGCTTGTTGATGAAGGCATGAGCAGCCATTGCCATTGCCTAGCGGAGGCAGCTAGACGTGGCGTGTGCATGCGCACGTGTGGAGGGCTTCTGCGAAGGGTGGTGGAGTTAAGTGTGAGTAGGGTTTGACTGTGTCTGGGGATGAGCTGTGCAGTTCATGCGTAAAGCGTGATGCAGAGGGAGGTGGTAAGGTAAACTATTATTATTATTATTTTATTTGAGTGAGTGGATGGGACGGAGATGGGAGACGGGAGATGGACGGACCTGATACCCCTACCTGCCGAATTCCAAATTAGTCTGTCTGCTTGGAGAGTGCGTAGTCCCGAGATGGCTTCGAGAATGCATGCCCGATGTACGGACAGCTAACGTGCTTCCTGTGCTTCCGCTTTCGCCGTCATTGGACACGTCTTACTCAGAAGCAAGGCCATGAGCGACTCCTTCTGCGCCTAGCGTCGATGCATGGTTACCGTCTGTGCATGGAGCGATGCGCAGAGAGATTTCGTGGAGGAATGCGATGTTCAGGTACTGTGTGTGCAGGTGCTACAGCAAATAACGCACACTGCGGCGTATGGTAGTAAGGGCGTAGTCAAAGTCGGTTGCACCAGGACCATAACATCCCAGTTTAGTAAGGATTTTTAGGCGCCCCAAGGGAATTCGTTCTTGAGAGCTTTTAGGGCGGTGCCGAGTACGATCTTGCAGCTTTCCTAGTAAGGTGCAGTGTCAAAGGCAACGACTGTCGATGATGCGGGCTTGTACACATTTTGCGCTCTCGGTGTGCTCCAGTATCGCTCAGCAGTTTTCCAGAGTCGATCCCAGATTCATTTGAGAGGTCTGGAGTATTTGAAAGATATGCATACATTGCATAAAAGTTGTAAAAACAAAAGCTTCGAGGCGCTGGATGTGCTACGCCTTAACTTAGCTCCTTGCAGTACCGTGTTTTCGGTTTTTCTCACTCCGACATGACTCCGACTCAAATGACATAAGCGTCTGACATAAGCGTCTGGGAGCGCAACACTGTTTCCATCAGAGTACTTTCCTTCCTCCAGGACCATGGCGGGTTTGCAATCGCTTTGAGCACGCATTCTTGGCCTTGGCCGAAGCACCAGCGCTCTTTGGGCAGGGGCAACCCTCGATCTGCACCATGGACGTCAAATATGTCATAAACAACTACAATGACCCCAAGGTCACGTGTTCAGTCGTACTGTACTCGGCGCGCCTCATTTCGGAGGTGAATTATCGCAGATACCCTCTGTCGCGGAAGCCCATGCCGTCTTCAAGCATCAAGGAGTAGGACACCCGAGGATAATATGATACACGAGCTAGTTATCCGCTTGGCTGAGGCGACGACCACATACCTATGAAAGCGGAGGTGAGCACCTGTCTATTCACATTTTTGTGTATTAGGATACTCACTCCCACATTCTTCCGCATGGCCTCCTCTCTCTAACCATCTATTGTCTAGCCTCGTTTCGTCTTGTCTCGTGAAGGTGACCAAGAAAGTCGCGTTACACTTGTTGGATTGGGCGTGAATGTTCTCTGGACGAGCGCTAACTTGAAGGGTGCTGCGGGATGGTACATTGACGGCGTTTCTTGCGGATGCTAGCCATTCATCAAGTGGTAAGCACGCTCTCCCAACTGCTGCCCTCCTCTAAGCGGTGCTGTGCTGCTGTATGTGCCTTGGGGGTGAGTGGCTTTGTCTCACTCCTCGCATGTGCCCCGGGTGCAAAGCCGTCACAGTTGATGTACCAATTCTTTGGCTTTGACACATGACAAAGACATCGAGGGTGACAGAACTCTCGTATTTATTTGGTTGACGTGCAAGTTCTTTAGACCTTCAAGGCAATTTCGTGATTTTCGTCGTCCTATTTTCTTTATCCCATCGGCCGCCAGTCGACGCTACCCTTTGGCTCGCAAAATTCGAGACAGTCGGCCACGGGTGTAGTCTCCATCCTACTACTTGCAGGTCCCGGGCATCAGCATCGGCTTGCATTCGCTCTCCCCTCCTTCTCTCCGTGCTATCCGAGACCACACTATCCATGCCAGCAGGCCCGCTGCAAACGGCAGTTCTCAGCATCACCGCGCCGGCGCCTAACTGCCGGGACTAGGACTTATTGTGGCACACTCTCATGCGCACGCACACTTTCATGGGCATGTGCTAGATTTGAACGCAGCGCTACTGGTCTTTTCGCTTGCTAGAGCTGCACAGCGCCAAATCTATGCAGATTGATTAAAAGGTTCGCCGAGAACTAAGGTATGCATTGACATGGTTCATGCTACTTCGACTATTTCTGATTTATGCCCCAGTCTGATGATAAAAGGTGGTCCAGAAGATGATGCGGTATTGTGCACTCGGACAAGGCAAATTAACATCTTCATGACGCTCTCAAACTCCATTTTCTTGGTGTCTCTATTCCAATATTGGCGCAAGCAGAACCCAGTGATCATTCAAGATAGCCTCAACGAACTGGTGGAGCTCATGCCGTCTGTACCGACGCTCCATCGGATGACGTTCTGCTGAAGGAGCATGAGCGGGAATGGCGAGGCTTGGAGAGATTGTTTCAAGGCGAAGCGGAAAAAGTTTACTGTAGAAGATGCTCAGGTAGAGATTCAAACCAGCGAGCAAGAGTTTAGCGCAAGCGCTCAAGGACAATCATATACTTACCATAGATGGTGAATTCCTCCTCAACCTCCTTCTCGAAATGTCCTAGGCAAAACTGATGAGTAGGTTGCTGTGCCCACTCGCATGTTCATGCCCGTAAGGCGCCTGCAGCCGTACTCCCGACAAAATCCCTTGAGTTTGAGCGCGAGGTCGGACGCGAGGTGACATTGCAGGTGATGAGTTGGATTGCACAGGTCAAATGATGCGGGCGACTCGGGACGAGGGGTGGAAGATGGACGTTGAAAAGGTGGTACGTCAAGTCAGCTTGGGTATTCTGTGCGTCAGTACAAAGTTCGTTTCGGCAAGCGTTGTTTTTTTTCCCGCCTTCAAACTGATCCTAATTTGTCTCTGGTATTTTACTGTACTTGCAGAGTGACCCAATATCGGAGGACGAGTTCATAACAACTGAAAATGGTACCCGATGGGTCCGCCGCCGGCATACTTTCATTTCCAACACCCTCAAGCTATTCACGCGGGTAGAGCTCGACACCTGTGTCGGGTCTGGTTCATAACAGACGAAGAAATAGGGAAACTACCTCTGCACACCTTCGTTTTCCTCCTCGAACACGTTATATCCTACTACTTTCCTTATGCGGAACTTCCAACTGACCCTACCATGCGATTCATTGGGCCTTTTTCTCACGCCCGAATGTTGGAAGGCAGAACAGTATCCGTTGGACATTGCGGTAGACACGAAGGACCTTGACAAGCTCTTACTCAATGCGGGAGCCTTTACGGACAAAGATAGCACATGGTATTCGGCGCGAGCCCGATAAGTTGGAAAAGGAACGCTGTAGTTCCTGTGTTCTTATCCGTCTTTTGCGTCTTCGGCATTCTACGACATTTTTTCGCTCAGAGTAACTTATAAATTATAGTGGTAGCCATGGACGTTGCGGATAATATTCCAATGACTAAACTGTACTCTTGTAGTTGTATGTACAAATGAGATATGATCATCCTTCAGGAAGAGCGACGCGTAGGTTGGGTAGTGTCATCGGAGAAATCAAAGGTAACGACCAGAGAAATCAAAAGTGAGGAACATGGGAAGTGGGAATGTATGAGGTCTACGATCATGCTAAACTGATATAAATGTCATATGGGTAGAGGGTGTTTGGCGGCGCGGGATGCTCAAAGTGAAGATCGTAGTCGGGACAGGTATGTCGCAGGTATGTGGGAAGCAGCGCGGGCAGTGAATAAACATCGCCAAATGGGGCCGCGTCCGAGTATAGAGGATATGCCTGGCATAGACGCTTGTTAATCTGTTTGTGAAAGGGCACAGAGAGCCTCGACGCCTTCTATTTACGATTCAGGGTTACGGGGCGGCCTGCGTTTTGGCGAGCATCGACGAATGAGGTGAATGGATCAACAGCATCGCTGGTAGCTGGATATGTGAGCTTTTTGCAATTCGGGTAAAAGCTCCAAGGGATGCTCCCCATCGTTCAATCGGAGACAACGAGAGAATTCCCCGACAAGCCCATCCTTGATGCCAAGGCTCTTCACATTGCTAAATGACCTAAGAAGGTTGTGCCACTCGGTGCGGTCGACCTCATTGTGCTCTTCCGATGACTGACTATCAACATTGAGCGCAAGAGTGAGATCTTCCACCGTGGAGAGTATTTGGCTGAGCGCATTGGAAATCTGGGCCATGGAGGATACTTGCCAGTCGAGGCGCCAGCAGTTGACAATTATGGAAAAGGCACCGTCTGGATTATTGGCCTCAAGAGGATTGACCTTCACGAAAACTCGCTGGCTGGAAAAAAAGAACCTGCATGGTTGAACGACCTGAGTTTTCTGTTCTCCCCATGAACAGCATGAGCTCTGGAACAAAAAACGTGAGTTGTTTGGGGTAGCAAATTTGGAAATCGTCGAGGCGAGAAGCGGTGATCCGACTAAGAACCGCTTCTGAATAAGTGTCAACAGCTTGGAATGAAAATGAGCGAAGATTAGGAAGGGTGACGTGTGTCGTGACAGGCGCACGCATGAGTTGCCTCTCCACATCATGGCTGGAAACAGGGAAGCAAAAGAAGATTAGGAGCATCTCTAGCCGGGGCATCAATGAAAGCCACTGGAGCAGAACTGTCGGCTCGAAGTAAGAGGATGGGTGGTGTAATCCAAGGTTGAGTGTGACGAGGCCAACGGCAGTCGTAAGTAATTGGAATCGCGTTAGAGTGGAACAGCTGATTGCCAGGTGACGTAGATGTGGTGTTTGAAGTGCTTCGGGGATGATTAAGACTGTAGTCCCGTCCCCAGGTAGATCCCGCAAGGTTAGGCGTTCCAGAATCGGATATTCCCCGTCGATGGCCATGATGAACTTCTGCAGTTTCCGAACAGGTAAATTAAACCGGATACGTCTGACACGACCTCGCTGCGCAAGTGCAAGCATTATTGCCTCTTCGTCCTCTGCAGTGATGTCTGTACCCTCGTAATCGATGACAAGTGGAAGGGATGGTGAATGTGCCAGCATGCTTGATACAGGCGTGCCGTATGTACAAACAAGGCAGAGGCGCAGGGAAATCGCTGACTCAAGGATGAGGTTCCGCCATCTTTGGCAAACGTGGGCAAGTCTATACCACCACCGCTCGCCAACCCACTGCACTCCCCCATGAAACGGATATTGACGTGCTGGTCTTCACTTAAAAGAATTGGCCGATGTAGATAAAAGATACAGAGAAGCGAGTAATTGTCAAGGATGTGGATCGATGTAGTATATGGACTATTGCCCGTGGGCCGGGTTTACTCATAAAGCTGATAAGCATAAATAAGGTAAAGAAGCATACCTCTGTCGTTGGGACTCGCTGCTTACTGCACCTTGGCTGATTGGTTCCGTAGATTGAAAGGAGCGGTAGGAGGTACGAGATAAGACATGCTAGGAGAGTAAATGCTGAGTATCAATGCGGATGATGTGGTTGAAGACAGACATAGGTTTGCCTCGTGTTCTCCGGCGCAAAACCGCGTTACCCACGCCTCAAGCGCCCGATGGCGATGTCAATGGCTGCGTCATGTCAAGTACCCAGACGCCCACGTAGAGCAGTAGAGGTCAATTATCCCTTACCTGATGGGACAGTCTGTGATGGCTGTCACCCAGTGTTCCTGAGGTATACGAAAATACTATATCCCACTTCCGCTGTCCGGACCTGCCAACCGACCCTGCCATGGTTCGTCGACCTCTTTCTCACGTGCGAATGTTGGAAGGCAGAACACATCAAGCCGTATCTGTCAAACATCGCGGTAGACACGAATGATCATGACAAGTCCTTAGTCAAGTATGCGAGAGCCCGATGAAATGGAAAAGGAAAATTGTAGTTTCCTTGTTCTTACATTCCTCTTTGATTCTACAGTACCATGCAATCATCTGTCCTTGCGTCGTCTCTTCTGAACGCGACTTGGTGATCTTGCGAAAGTCTTTCTGACGTCACGTCTTCCAACAGTCCAGAAAGTCTCCGAAAGAGTCTGATTCAACGAACATAGCTTGGCACTCAATCCCATGTGTACGTCTATCCCCGTCCTTCGTGTCTTCAGCATTCCTATGACATTTTATTCACTCGGAGCAACTTATAAAGTGTAGCGGTAGCCATGCACGTTGCATATTATATTCCAGTGACAAAACTATACCCTTGTGTTTGTATGTAAAATGAGATATGATCGTCTCTCAGACAAGGTAGAAGAGAGACATAGGGAAAAGTCAAGATAACCATCCGAGAAACTAAAAATGAGGAACATAGGAAATGGGAATGTAAGGCGTCCACGATCATAATGGTGGCCATCGAGGATATACCTGGCATAGACGCTTGTTGATCTGTTTTGTGAATGGGCACAGACGGCTTCAATGCCCTCTATTTATGATTTGATCAGAGTTACGGCGCGGCCAGCGTTCTGGCGGGCATCGATAAATGCAGTGAATACATCACCATCATCTCTGCTACTGGATATGTGAGCTCCTGCAGTTCGGGTAAAAGCTCCAGGGGATCCTCTCCATCATCCAACCGAAGACAACGAGAGAGTTCCCTGACGAGGCCATCGTCGATGCCAAGGGTCTTCACATTGCTAAATGACCTAAGAAGTTTGCGCCACTCGGTCCGATCGACCTCATTGTGCTCTTCAGATGACTCAGTATGAACATCGTGCTCAAGAGTGAGATGCTCCACTGCGGAGAATATTTGGCTGAGCGCATTGAAAATTTGAGCCATGGAGGATACCTGCCAGTCGAAGTGCAGGCAGTTGACATTTATGGAAAAGGAAACCGGTGGCATATTGGGCTCAGGGGATTGACTTCCACGTAAACTCGCTCGCTGTTAAAGTAGAATTCGGCACGGTCGAACCTAAAGTTCTCTGTTCTCCCATGAACTGCACCAGCTGTGGAACCGAAAACGTGAGTTGCTCGATGTAGCAAATTTGGAAGTCCTCGAGATGAGAAGCGGTGATCTGACTAAGAACCACTTCCGAATAAGCGCTAGTAGCTTGGAATGCAAATAAACGAAGGTTAGGAAGCGTGACATGTGACATGATGGGCGTGCGGATGAGTTGGGTCTCCACATCGTAGTTGGGAACAGGGAAGAAAAGGAAGATCAGGAGCATCTCCAGCTGGGGCATCAATGAAAGCGACTGGAGTAGAACAGTTGGCTGGAAGTAGGTGGATGGGTGGTATAATGCAAGATGGAGTGTGACGAGGCCAACAGCGGTCGTAAGTAACTGGAATCGGATTGGAATGGAACAAGAGATCGCCATCTGACGTAGACGTGGTGTTTGAAATGTTTCAGGAAGGTTTAAGACCGTACTTTTGTCCTCAGGCGGATCCTCCAATATTAGGTATTCCACAGTTGGATATTCCCCGTCGATGGCCATCATGAGCTTCTGCAGTTTCCGAACAGGTAAATTAAACCGAATACGTCGGACACGGTCTCGCTGTGCAAGTACAAGAATGATGGCCCTTTCGTCCTCTGCAGTGATGTCTTTATGCTCGTAATCGATGACGATTGGAAGGGGTGGTGAGTGTGCCAGCATGTCTGCCACAGGCGTGCCATATGTACACACAAGGCAGAGGTCCAGGTAGGATGTTGACCCAAGGATGAGGTCCCGCCATCTTTGGCAAACATGGGCGAGCCTATACCACCACCGTTCCCCAACCCATTGCCCTCCCCCCTCGAAACGGATATTGACATCCTGGTCTTCACCTAAGAGAAATGGCCGATAGAGATGAAAGATATTGAGAAGTGAGTAATCGTCAAGCATGTGGATCGACGTCGTGTGTGGACTGTTGCCCGTGGGCCATGTTTATTTACACGTCGACATGCATAACTGGATAATGAAACGTACCTTTGCTGTTGGGACTCGCTGGTTACTGCACCTTGGCCGTTTCGTTTCGTAGATTGAAAAAAAGAGGTACAAAGTGCGAGACAAGGCATGCTAGGAGAGTAAGTGTTGAGTATCAACGTAGATAATATGGTTGAAGATAGACGTAGGTTTTCGTCGTGTTCTCCGGCGACCCCTAGCTAAGCGCCGAATGGCTGTGTCAATGGCTGTGTCGTCTACCCAGACGCCCACGTAGAAAATTATCGAATTATCCCTTACCTGATAGGACAATTTGTGATGGCCGTTCCCCCAGTGCTCCTCGAGTTATGCGAAAGTATCATGCAACCTTTTCCGGGCCGGGAAATGCGGAGATAACTGAAATGGATGATGTCGAAAGGTACGTAACTCGGTTCCCGTGTAGAAGAACAGGAAGACTATACGTACCGAGGACGTCCTTGGCGCAGCACACAGTCCAAGTTTCCTGTTGTCGATTGATTCCTGCAGTATATAATACAGTTCCTCTGCATCTCACGTATGTATGATCCGTCATTTGTACCTATACAGGCTATACTCTTCGTAGACACTATCAATATCCGTCTTCTCTAGATCTCTTCTTAACGTCGGTCGCCTTCGACCTGGACAACCAGACAACGACGACTTTCTTCAAGAGGCCTATATACATGCGCGGTACCTGTCAACTAGTCTAAGTTCTGCATGAGTTAATGGCGGCGACCTCGGGGGTGCCGGTGATGGGGAATACAAATACATAATGGGAAGGCTGAAACGAGGTAAAAGATACGCATGGGTGGTGGTTCGTGTCAGTTGGGTATACAGCGTATTGGCGCTCGAGGCGTGGGTAAAGCAGTTCTGCGCCGGAGATCATAAGGCAAACCTACGTTTATCTTCAACCACATCATTACAGTCCTAGCATGTCATATCCAGAGCCTTCTACCTCTTCCCTTCAATCCAACGAAAGAATAGGCCAAGGTGTTATAAGTGTCAAGTCCCAACTCGTACCCCAAAGGTACTATTCCTTTCCTGTTATGCTTATCAGCTTGTGAGTAAACATCACTCATGGGAACAGATTGCATGCTACATCGATCCACATCCTTGATGATGATTCAATTCTCAACATATTTCATCTCTATCGGCCATTCCTTTTGGGTGAAGACCAGAATGACAAAATCCGTATCAAAGGGGAGGACAATGGCTGAGGAACGTTGGTGGTATAGACTTGCCCACGTTTGTCAAAGATGGCGGAACCTCATACTTGGATCAGCATCCTACTTAGGCCTCTGCCTTGTGTGTACATATAGCACGCCTGTAGCAGACATGCTGGTACATTCACCACCCCTTCCGCTCGTCATCGATTACTATGACCACGACATCACTGCAGAGGACGAAGAGGCAATCATTCTTGCACTTGAGCAGCGAGATCGTGTCCGCCGTATCCGGTTTCGTATACCTGTTCTGAAACTGCAGAGGTTTATCATGGCTATCGATGGGGAATATCCAATTCTGGAATACCTGATCTTGGGGATCTACCCAAGGACGAGAGTACGGTCATAATCCTTCCCGAAGCACTTCAAACACCACATCTACGTCACCTGGCGATCAACTGTTCTATTTCAATACAACCTACGTCACTTGGGACGGCTGCAGGCCTCGTCACGCTCTCTCTTGCCATGGACCACCCATCCACCTACTTCCAGCCAACTGTTCTGCTCCAGTGGCTTTCATTGATGCCCCAGCTGGAGATACTCCAGATATTCTTTTTCTTCGCTGTCCCCAACCGCGTCGTGGAGAGGCAACTCATGCGCACGCCCGTCATGACACATGTCACACTTCCTAACCTTCGCTCATTTCTATTCCAAGCTGTTAGCGCTTATTCAGAAGCGGTTCTTAGTCGGATCACCGCTTCTCGCCTCGAGTATTTCCAAATTTGCTACCCCAACCAACTCACGTTTTCAGTTCCAGAGCTCGTGCAGTTCATGGGGAGAACAGAGAACTTCAGGTTCCACCGTGCCAAGTTCGACTTTAACAGCGAGCGAGTTTACGTGGAAGTTAATCCCCTGAGCCCAATATGCCACCGGTTGCCTTTTCCATAAATGTCAACTGCCTGCACTTCGACTGGCAGGTATCCTCCGTGGCTCAAATTTTCAATGCGCTTAGCCAAATATTCTCCGCGGTGGAGCATCTCACTCTTGAGCACGATGTTCATACTGAGTCATCTGAAGAGCACAATGAGGTCGATCGGACCGAGTGGCGCAAACTTCTTAGGTCGTTTAGCAATGTGAAGACCCTTCGGATCGACGATGGGCTCGTCAGGGAAATCTCTCGTTGTCTACCTCTGGAGGATGGAGAGCATCCTCTGGAACTTTTACCTGAATTGCAAGAGCTCAGATGTTCAGGGAGCGGCAATGTTAATGATGCATTTACTTCATTTATTGATGCTCGCCAGAACGCAGGCCGCCCCGTAACCCTGATCAACTCCGAATGGCTTGGTAGAAAATTACCTCTACCTAATAACCGAGAAGGTGTCAAGGCATGGCTCCGCGCAAAAGGGCTTTTCCCGCTCCAGTCCTCACAAGCTTCATCTACTTCGTCTGCCACTCCCGACCCAACCTCATCATTGGAGAATTATGCCAGCCAGTCCTCACCCCCATCGTCATCCCCGGAACGCTTTTTGGAACAGACAAGTTTGCGTACACCGGGGGTGATGATACTCGAGCGATTGGATAGACTGCTGGTGGGACACGGGTCGCGTGGTCCAGCCGGCTCCGCCCTTGTTGACGATCCACCGAGGAAGTTGCTCTTATCATCGCAAGTGCTGCAAGTGACCAACTCAAACACGGTGAAGGACCGCTTCCTGTTCTTGTTCAATGACCTTCTGGTCATCGCCAAGCCAGTTACGCATGACTATGATGCGCTATTGGACACGAACAAGCCCTCACCCTTGGATCGGAAGTTCATCGTGAAAAGCGTCGTCCAGCTGCGGGATGTTCGATTCACTGTCGATAGAGACGATCTCCCACTCAGTTCGTTCGCCTCTGTAAGCCAAAATCCACTTGTGAGAACTTTCGTGGTTCGATTTGCCAAGGACGCGGATAATGCAATATCCCACTTCTTCGAGAAGTCTGGCATGCGCGACGACCCGACGGTTCTCGGTCAGCTGTTATTCAGGATGTTGGACCTGGACAGGGCAACGCTGGGCGACTATTTGTCTCGGAGAACGTCGAAAGTGGTGCTAAAGGCGTTCATCGGGTGCTTCGGATTCGGGGGAGTGCGGATCGACCGGGCGCTTCGTGTGTTCCTTCAGTCCCTTCACCTCGCTTCTCCTTCTCGGAACTCTAACCCTTTAGATTATGTGTCTGACTCCTTCGCCAGCCGCTGGTACGATGCGAACGCGGATCTCGTTGCTTACGACAAGGACCTTGCCATCCGGCTTGTCCGCGCTATCATCCAGCTTAATGACGTTCTTCACGGGGGGGTCGTACATGACCCTTGTGCCCATGTGCAGATCAAGCAGAATGTGACAAGCCGCGACTTCATCGATGCCTTCCGGCGGTATGACCCACGGTGTCTCGTCCCAGACGAGTTACTAGACAGGATTCACGCTTCAATCAGGCGAGAGCCACTCTCCCAAGCTCGTAACTCTACCCACTCGACCACGCCAGATCGACTCATCGTGTTAAAACGCCCAATTCCATCCCGCCTCACTTACTGCTTGCAATCTGAGCCCATCATCGTTCGCATTCCCCAGGCTGACCCATCACTCACCATCCATCTACATGGCAATGAACTCATCTTTGACCCTCCTTACCTTGTATTCACGCGTTCTGCCGAAGCGTCTTTCCGTATCACGGGCACATCTTTTGGTTTCAAGACGGTATCGTTCTCTCGTTCAGGTCCAAGCGCACTGCTGTACTCGGGCCTTCCCTTGAGCAGTCCAATTGTGATCGAGCGCAGCTTTATGCGCAACACGTTCCAGGTCGCATTCGTGAACCATCAGGGTTCGAAGCGCCGATACATGTTCAGCGTGGATGACCCTGTGATGCGGCACAACTGGACTGTCTCGCTCAAGCGCCAGATCGATATCGTGAGCGCCGGTCAACAGGCGCAGGTTGCAAACACAAGTTCATTCCATCGGGCGGCCGAGCAGGTTGCGTTCCGGGTACTACAAGAAACGCTGATACCGCCTCCATCGGCGGAAAGTGACCACCCTCATCGCACATTCTCAAGCTGCGCACAGTCGTTTTCACCACGAAGCAATGGCCGTCTCGAGGCCAGTGGGAAAGGGACTTCACAACCCTCACACGTGCGGTCGAAGTCTCGCAGTCAGGTATACCATCGTCATAGGCCGGGGAAACTCGAGCATCAGCAACTCGACCTGTTGCTTCGACCAAATGGCAATACAACAGACTCGCTCGACACAGATACGGAGGACGGCTCGCATTCGCCACCGGAAGGTGGGACACGCCTATGGGGAGGCAAAGAGCTTGAGACGGTCTGCCAGCAAAATAGCGCGATTGTACTAGTTCTCGCATCCTCGCAGAACGAGCTTACGAACGCCAGATTATCTCCATCACCGGCACCCCTGCACCCTGTGATACCTGTTCGGTGATATCTTCAGTTGTACATGGACGGATTTTTTGGTTCCTTTTTCGGTTTTTTCTAGCACGGTCTAGTCACAGTACCTTGCAAATCTCTGCGTCGTCTCTTCTGAACGCGACTTCGTGTGACCATAATAAAGCCTTTTAGACGTCACGTCTTCCAACAGTTCTGAATCCGGAAAGACGAAAGACTTTGCATTCCTCTTCATCTATTCGTCTATCCCACCTTTTGTGCCTTCGGCCTTCCTGCGACATTTGTTCACTCGGAGCAACTTATAAATTCGTGGTAACCATGCACTTTGCAAATAAATTCCAGCGACTAACCTGAAAATGAGATATGATCATCTCTCAGACAAGATAGAAGAGCGACATAGGTTTTGCAGTGTCAGTGAGAGAAACCAAGATAACGAGTCGAGAAACCAAAGGTGAGAAACATGGGAAGTAGGTATGTAAGAGGTCCACGAGGATGCGAAAATAATGTGCATAACATACGCGGGATGCTCAAAGTGAAGGTCGTAGTTGTGATGATGGCAGCTGGTACGTCGCAGGGATATGGGAAGCAGTGAGGGCAGTGGACGAACAGCTCGTTGAATCGCCAATGGGAGCCGCGTCCGGTTATCGAGGATACACCCGGCTTGTTGATCTGTTTGTGAAAGGGCACAGACGGCTTCAATGCCCTCCATTTACAATTTGATCAGGGCCACGGGGCGGCCTGCGTTCTGACGAGCATCAACGAATGAGGTGAATGAATCATTGGCGTTGCCGCTCTCAGAATATCTGAGCTCCTGTAGTTCGGATAAAAGCTCCAGGGGATGCTCTCCATCGTCCAATCGAAGACAACGAGAGAGTTCCCTGACGAGCCCATCCTCGATGCCAAGGCTCTTCACATTGTTAAACGACCTAAGAAGTTTTCGCCACTCGGTGCGGTCGACCTCATTGTGCTCTTCCGATGACTGACCATGAACTTCGTGGGCAAGAGTGAGATGCTCCAACCCGGAGAATATTTGGCCAAGCGCATTGAAAATTTGGGCCACGGAGGATACCTGCCAGTCGAGGTCCCAGCATTTGACATTTATGGAAAAGGCATCCTCTGGCTTATTGGTCTCAAGGGGATTGACCCCACGTAAACTTGCTCGCTGTTAAAGTAGAACCCGGCACGGTCGAACCTGAGGGTTTCTGTTCTCCCCATGAACTGCACGAGCTCCGGAACGGGAAAGGTGAGTTGGTTGGGGTAGCAAATTTGGAAATTCTCAAGGCGAGAAGCGGTGATCCGACTAAGAACCGCTTCTGAATAAGCACTCACAGTTCGGAATGCAAATGTGCGAAGGTGAGGAAGGGTGACGTGTGCCGTGATGGGTGTGCGCATGAGTTGCCTCTCCACGTCACGGTTGGGAACAGCGAAGTAAAAGTGGATCAGGAGAATCTCCAGCTGGGGCATCAATGAAAGCGACCGGAGCAGAACTGTCGGTTGGATGTAAGTGGATGGGTGGTGTAGTCCAAGACTGAGTGTGACAAGGCCAACGGCAGTCGTAAATGATTGGAATTGTATTGGAATGGAAATGGAACAGGCGATCGTCAGGTGACGTAGATGTGGCATATGAAGTGTTTCGGGAAGGATTATGACCGTATTCTTCTCCTCATGTAGATCCGCCAAAAGTAGGTATTCCAGAATTGGATATTCCCCATCGATGGCCATGATGAGCTTCTGCAGTTGAAGAACAGGTATATCAAACCGGATACGTCGGACACGATCTCGCTGCGCAAGTGCGAGCATTATTTCCTCTTCGTCCTCTGCAGTGATGTCGTGGTCAACGTAATCGATAACGAGTGGAAGGGGTGGTGAATGTGCCAACATGTCTGCTACAGGTGTGCCATATGTACACACAAGGCAGAGGCCTAAGTAGGATGTTGACCCAAGTATGAGGTTCCGCCATCTTTGGGAAACATGGGCGAGTCTATACCACCACCGTTCCCCAGCCCATTGTTCTCCCCCCTTTAAACGGCTATTGACGTCCTGGTCTTCACCTAAAAGAAATGGCCGAGAGAGATAAAAAATGTTGAGAAGTGAATCGTGGTCAAGAATGTGGATCGATGTCGTATGTGAACTGTTGCCAGTGGGTCATGTTTATGTTGACAAGCCTAACTGGATAATGAAACGTACCTCTGCTGTTGGGACTTGCGGCTTACTGCACCTTGGCTGATTCGTTCTGTAGATTGAAAAGAAGAGGTAGAATGTGCGAGATAAGACATGTTAGGAAGTAGGTGTTGAGTATGTTGAGTATCGATGTAGATGATGTGGTTGAAGATAGACATAGGTTTGTTTCGTGTCCTCACTCAGTTCTCAGGCGCAGAAACTGCCTTACCCACGCCTCGAGCGCCAGATAGGCAGTGTCCATAGCCGTGTCAAGTACCCAGACGCCCACGTAAATGATTATCGATTATCGATTATCCCTTACCTGATGGGACGGTTTGTGATGGCCGTTCCCCAGTCCTCCCTCGAGTTATGCGAAAAACGTCATGGGCACGATCTGCAATTTGGCGTTACTATAATTATGACTTGTCCTCGGTTCAAGGGGATCCGAGTCGTATGCGTGTGATGTGCTCAGCACCCTTTTTTCACATCCGTTCCTTTCCAGGACCGTTTGTAATTGCTTGAGCACGGCCTTGGCCAAAGCGCCAGCGCTCTTTGGCCCCCTTCAGGGCAAGACTCAAGCACCCAGACGCCCACGTAGAGGATTATCAATTATCAATCATCCCTTACCCGATGGGACAGTTTGTGATGGCCATCCCCCAGTGCTTCTCGAGTTATGCGAAAATATCATGGGCACGATCTGCAATTTTTTCCAGAAAATGTGGAGATTGGAGAATAACCGAGCTATAGAAATGGATGTTGTTCAGATGCGCAAGATGCCTTTCAGTTACCAAGAGATACCTGGAGATATCAAGGAACGTTCGATGAAGATAATGTAGATGGAGTAAATGGAGGTGCCCATGTAGAACTTTAGAAGAAGAAGAGGAAAACTATAGTAGGATCTCACAACTACAGTGCTTCGAATCCGTCTTGGGCGCGGCCCGCTGCCGCAACCGTTAAAGCGCTTTTTCCTTTCGAGGACCGAGGCGGAGTGCGTTTCTTGCGCTTGGCGTTCTTGGCCGAAGCAGCGGCGCTCTTTGGGGAAAACCTCTGATCTTCGATTCCTTCACCATAGACGTCAAATGTGGTCATATACGATGATCATCCAATGTGTTTGCAAACTAACGCAATCAGTCACCTGCCCCGATCACCAAGTCCGATACCGCAAAGTCCGACCAGAGACCTGCCTCACACCTAGTACTGAGTACTGGGTACTGGGTGTCCATAGTCTGTCCTGTGCTTGTCTCAGCGCTGATCGATGACCCATGACAGCTACAACTAACTTACCATGCACGATCATTTCCAGATTCTGCGCTAGTAGCCACTGCCGCTACTTCCACAGTCGTCCGTCCTTGCCTCCTTATTACTCCCTCACCTCTCTTTATCGGCGTTTTTCACACTTCTCATTTGCCACTGCATGGATATCGCCAGATGGTAGAGATGACGTGGAGGCGGATACCGTGACACGGGAACGGAGACAGCACCGACAAAGCGAAATCGTCAACGGGCGCAGTTGGAGAACGCGAACACCTTGATCAACCCCACTCGCAATCTCATTCTCATTCTGATGGGGTCTTCGGGGGACACTCACACTCGCATTTGCATGGTTATGGTTATGACGGCTCTTAGGACCACTTCGGAGCTACGCTCAGAAAACGATATTGGGCGCCTGTCCTCACGTGACCATGTTGATTTTCTTACTTACTCTATCTCGTGTCCTTGTGTTCTTCATATTGTCCTCCTTTTCCTGTGCTCTCGAACAACACTTACTGACACCAAGATACTACCACGCGGAAGCCGTACGCTGCTCTTTTAATTTTATACACTTAGATGTCTATTCAATCACCATCACCGGCATCCCCGAGGTCGTCGTTACCTTACAAAACTTAGACTAGCCGACAAGTACTGCTCATGCATATAAGACCTCTCTTTGACTTGTCGAAGGGGCATCATTAAAAAAATTCGAATCAAATCAAGGAGTTTTCCTCTCTTTTTCACTTGCGTGCTCTCTCTCGTCTCGGCGATCGTTCGGTGGAACTGCTGTCCACACGATCTCGGCTGATCCCCACTGTCTTTGCTCTTATCTTTATCTCTCCCTCTTTCCTTGTTCCTGGACGACGATTCCACTCTCGCAGCACTCACCTTTGATACACGGCCATGACTACGGCGCGGGACTGATTGAGACGCTACAAAGTGGAGGTGCACACCTAGTCCCATTCAAATTTTTGTTTATGTGTATTACGATGGCTCACGCGTCTCACATTCCTCCGTGTCGCCTCCCCCTTGGGAAAGGTGACTGAGGAAGTCGCGTTACACTTGTTGGATTGGGCGTAAATTTTTTGCTTGATGGGCGCTAAGGTCACCACGAGATGGTATATGAACTCGGCCGCGTTACTACGAGAGTGGATGTTGGCCATTCATTAAGTGGTGAGCACGCTCTTCCAACCAGCTGCCCCTTTTCTAAGTGGTGCAGCTCTACTGTACGTGTCCTTGGGGTGGGCGTTTTCTCCCCTCCTTCTCGTATGCGCCCCGGGCATAAAGCCATCACGCGCTGACGTGTTAATTCCTTGACTTTTGACACTGACACGTAATAAAAGCACCGAGGACGCGCTGACGGCGGATCCTTTAGACCTTCTGGGTGATTTCGTCGTTCTATTTTCTTGGCGTTTGTCCCGTCGGTCGTTCAGTCGACACTACCCCTTCGGCCTCGCAAATTTCGAGACAGTAGGCAAAGGTCTAGTCTCGACCCTACTATGTTATAAAGTTTAGTGGTAGCCATGCACGTTGTAGATAATATCCCAGTGACTAAACTGTACTCTTGGACTTGTATACAAAATGAGATATGATCGTCGCTCAGACAAGGTAGAAGAGCGACGTAGGGAGAATCAAGGTAACGACCCGAGAAATCAAAAGGCGAGGAACATGGGAAATGGGAATATAAGACGTCCTTGATCGTGTGAAACTAATATATGTCATATGGGTGGAGGGTGTTTGACATCACGGGATGCTCAAAGTGAAGGTGGTAGTCGCGTTGAGGATGGGAGCTGATAGGCCAGGGATGCGGGAAGCAGTGCGGGCAGTAAACAAATAGTTCCTTGGACCACCAATGGGGGCTGCATCCGAGTATCGAGGATACACCTGGCATAGACGCTTGTTGATCTGCTTGTGAAAGGGCACAGACGGCTTCAATGTCCTTTATTTACGATTTGATCAGAGTTACGGCGCGGCCAGCGTTCTGGCGAGCATCGATGAATGCGGTGAATGCATCACCGTCATCGCTGCCACCTGGATATGTGAGCTCCTGCAGTTTGGGTAGAAGCTCTAGGGGATGCACTCCATCATCGGATCGAAGACAACGAGAGAGTTCCCCAACAAGCCCACTGTCGACGTGAAGGGTTTTCACATTGCTAAACGGCCTAAGGAGTTTGTGCCACTCGGTACGGTCGACCTCATTGTGCTCTTCGGACGATCGAGTATGAACATCGCGGACAAGAGTGAGATGCTCCACCGTGGTGAATATTTGACTAAATGGATTGAAAATGTGGGTCATGGAGGATACCTGCCAGTCGAAGTGCCAGCAGTCGTCAACAAAGACGGAAAAGGCAGCCACTGGCATAATGGGCTCAGGGGGATTGACCGTCACGAAAACTTGCTTGCTTTCAAAGTAGAATTCGGCACGGTCGAACCTGAAATTTTTTGTTCTGCCCACGAACTGCAAGAGCTCCGGAACGAAAAACGTGAGTTGCTTGGGGTAGCAAATTTGGAAATTCTCGAGGTGAGGGGCGGTGATCCGACTAAGAACTGCTTCTGAATAAGCGCCATCAGCTTGGAATCCAAATGAATGAAGGTTAGGAAGGGTGACGTGTGTCATGATGGACGTGCGCATGAGTTGCCTCTCTGCATCGAGGTTGGGAACAGGGAAGTAAAAGAAGAACAGGAGTATCTCCAGCTGGGGCATTAATGAAAGCGACTGAAGCAGAACAGTTGGCTGGAAGTAGGTCGATGGGTTGTATAATGCAAGAGAGACTCTGACGAGGCCAACAGCAGTCGTAAGTAATTGAAATCGTATTGGAATGGAACAGCTGATCGTCAGTTGATGTAGACGTGGTATTTGAAGTGTTTCGGGAAGGATTAAGATCGTACTCTTCTCCTCAGATGGAGCACCCAAAATCAGGTATTCCAGAATTGGATATTCGCCATCAATGGCCATGATGAACTTCTGCAGTTGAAGAACAGGTATAGCCAACCGGATACGTCGGACACGATCTCGGTGCTCAAGTGCAAGAATTATTGCCTCTTCGTCCTCTGTAGTGATGTCTGTATCCTCGTAATCGATGACGAGTGGAAGGGGTGGTGAGTGTGCCAGCATGTCTGCTACGGGCGTGCCATATGTACAAACAAGGCAGAGGCCCAGGTAGGATGCTGACCCAAGGAGGAGGTTCTGCCATCTTTGGCAAACGTGGGCGAGCCTATACCACCACCGTTCCCCAACCCATTGCACTCCCCCATCGAAACGGGTATTGACACCCTGGTCTTCACCTAAAAGGAATGGCCGATAGAGATAAAAGATGTTGAGAAGTGAGTAATTGTCAAGGATGTGGATTGATGTCATATGTGAACTGTTGCCCGTGGGCCGGGTAAACTCATAAGCTGATAAGCATAAACATGGTAAAGAAGCGTACCTCTGCCATTGGGACTCGCTGCTTACTGAACCTTCGCTGTTTCGTTCTGCAGATGGAAAGGAAGAGGTAGAAAGTGCGAGATGAGACATGCTAGGAGAGTAAATGCTGAGTATCAATATATGCAGATGATGTAGTTGAAGATAGACGTAGGATTGCAACGTGTTCTCCAGTGCAGAACTGAGTTACCCACGGTCCCACGCCTTGAGCGCCAGATGGGCTGTGTCGATGGCCGTGACAAGTACAGTATACCTTGACGCCCACGTAGAGGATTATCCAGGAAATGTGGAGATTACTGAAATGGATGACGTCGACAGCCTGAGCTTGAGGTGCACTTCCAGTTTTGGTACTGCGAGTCGGATGAGACCTTCAAGTCACCGAGAGATACGACGAATACCTCGCCGGAGATGGAGTAAATGGAGGTGCCCATGTAGAAGAAGAGGAGAACTAGGATTTAACAACTACCGTACCGGTACCGACTACCGAGACAAATACAATCAGAAATTCGATACCCCAGGGCGCGCGCGGGCATGTTGCCGCAACCACATGCACACGTCCAACTTTCCTAATATCGCCATCGCCACAAAGTACGCTGTCGATTCCTGAGTACTATCCGTCGTTTGTACCTTTGTGAACACCATCAACATCAATCCCCGTCTTCAAGTTCTCTCTTCTTAATGTCAGACATCCTCGACATGGACCACCGACAACGACTTTCGAGTTCAGTACGTTCAGTTCTAGCGGAGACTCGTTGCGGTTGCGTTTTATCATTGTCGTATCCTGTCCTTGGTTCAAGAGATCCGAGCTACTGTAGTCGTATGCGCATGACCCTTTTCAGAGCACTTCTTTCCTTTCGAGGACGAGGCGGAGTTTGTACGTCACTTTCATCGTCGCTTTGAGCGCGTTTCTTGCGCTTGGCATTAATATTCTTGCCCACACACTCTTCAGGGTAACTGAACCCTCTTCTACACCATTTACATCTAATATGGTCATATACAGCTGTGATGATCGTCCAGCTATCGCCTGCCGGCGGCCCTGCCCCAATCACCAAGTCCGATACCGCAAAGTCTGACTAGAGACCTGCCCCATACCTCCCTGTGTGTCCATGGCCTGTCCTGTGCTCGTCTCGGCGCTGATCGGTTGACAGTTACAGTTAACATCATGCACGATCATTTCTGGATTCCACGCTAGTAGCCGCAGCCGCTACTTCCACGGTCGTCTCTCCTTGTCCCCTTACTACTCCCTCATCTCTTCAGCAGTGTTTGCACACCTCTTACCACTCTCATTCGCCACTACATACCACGGGATGATAGAGATGACGCGGCGATACATGGAAACAGAGACAGCGGCGACAAGGCGAAATCACCAACGTGTGCAGATGGGGAACGAGAACGCGAACACCATGACCATGGGCCGTGGAACACCCAACCGCATACGCTCTCATTCTCATCTTCGGAGAACACACTCGCATTCACACCCGCATTCGCATGGTCATGATCACGGCGGCGGGCCGATCGAGACGTTACAAAGTGGAGGCATCTGATCCCATTCCAACATTTTTGTGTGTATTTACGAATGGGTTCACACGTCTCACATTCTCTTCCAGAATACCTATTGCCACTCCCTTGGTGATTGGCGAAGGTGGCTGAGGAAGTCGCACTTATTGGATTGGCCGTGAATGTTCTCTTGACGAGCGCTAAGGGCGCTGCGGGATGGTATATGAACTCAGTGGCATTGCTGGTCATTCATTAAGTGGTAAGCACGCTCTCCCAACCTGCTGTCCCTTCTCGAAGTGGTGCTGTGATACTGTATGTGCCCTTTAGGGGTGGGCGTTGTCTCCCGCTGGCATCACAGCTGACGTGTCAATTCCTTGGCTTTGACAATTGACACGCATAAAAGGCATCAAGGACGCGCTGACGTGTGAATCCATTTAGACCTTCTTGGCGGTTTCATCGTTCTATTTTCTTGGCGTTTGTCCCATCAGCCACCAGTCGACGCTACCCCTTCGGCCTCACAAAATTTGAGACAGTCGGCACCGGTATAGTCTCGATCCTACTAATCGCAGGTGCCCCCGGCATCGGCTCGCATTCGCTCTCGCTCCTTCTCTCAATGCCATCTGAGACCGCAGTGTTCATGCCAGCAGGCCTGCTGAAATCGGCACTGCTGAGCATCAGCGCAGCTGCACATAACATGCCGGGATTGGGACTCATCGCGGCACACTTTCATGTGCACGCGCATAGGCATGGGCATGTGCTAAATTTGAACGCGGCGTGGTTCGCGGCTGCTGGTATCGTTTCGAAAGAGTGGTTGTTCCGTATAACTTGTAAGGTTGCGGGCCAGGAGAATGGTCCCGTGTTGCTTGCGAATGCGTATCATCACCAGAGTGATGCTTATTTGAGCGTAGTCGCGTTGGTCGTGGTCATTCTCGGATTCGACGGAGCGGCGGAGTTTCTGGGACTTTGATGGCATTTGAGTTAAAGCCGTTGGAACAGCGGATTGTTGCTGCTTTGAAAGGTGAGAGGAAGGATGTGAAAGAGATTCAGGTACAGTTTGAAGTCGTCTCAGAGAAAGATGGAGAATGAGAACTCTTGAACACCTGTGTTATTATCAATATCGTATTTACTGGCATCGCATATTGTATCCCGTGACCGCGCCTTAGTGCGTCGCGTCGCGTTACAGTAAATCACTTCATTTTTTTCTCCCTCTACGATGTCAGAAGTAGAGAGTAGATTTTCTCCTGAACAAGTCGCTACCGGATCTTTTTGCTTGCTAGAGCTGCCACCAGATTGATTGAATCATCCGCGAACGACGTGAGGTATGCATTGCCATGGGTCCATGCTACTCGATTTATTTCTGATATATGCCTCAGTCTGATGATAAAGGGTGGTCCAGAAGACGATGCAGTACTATGTACCTCGGAAAAAACATATAACATCCATTCGGTCATGCTCTCAAACTCCATTCTCTTGGTGTCTCCTAGTCCAGATATCGATGGAAGCGAGAACCAAGTGGTCACTCAAGATAGCCTCAATGAGCTGTTGGAGCTTGTACCGGCTGTACCGAAGCTCTATCGGATGAACGTCCTGCTGAAGGAGCATGAATGGGACGAGGGGACTTTCTAGGCGGTAAGCACTAGGAACAGATCCTATTCCTCACAATGGCAAAGCTTAGAGAGAGAGAGATACTTTCCAAAGACAAAGACTGTTGAAGATACTCCGGTAGAGCTTCAGGCCAGCGAACAAGAGATAGCGCGAGCACTCAAGGACAAGCATATACTTACTGTAGATGGTGAAAATCCCCCTGAACCGCTTCCTCTTCTCGCAATATCCTAGACAAAACTGACAAGTAGGTGTGTACTGTGCTCACTCGCATGCCCATGCCTGTAAGGCGCCCTACGGCCGCTCTCCCTAACCTACCTCCCCAAGATCCTCGAGCTCCTCCTGATGTATCTCATCTCACTCTCCCAGCCTCACAACACGGCCTCCGTCCTAGAACTGTCCCGATCCTTTGAATTCGAGCACGGGGTCCAACGCGAGGTGACATTGCAGGTGATGCGTTGGTTTGTACAGGTCGACGATGCGAACGAGCGGTGGGAGATGGACGTTGAAAAGGTCGTGCGTCAAGTCGGCTTGAGTTTTCTGTGTCCGAGTCAGTGCAAGGTTGGTTTCAGTTTTTTCCCGCCCTCAAACCCTTCTTCGTTTGATCCTAACTTATTTCTGGCTGGTACTTTGCTTGCAGAGTGACCCAATATCGGAGGATGAGTTCATGTCAAAATGGAATGCCGCTCGTTTCCAACACATCCCTTAACCTGCTCACAGTAAGCATCCCTTCCCTCTTTCGGCTTCGAAGCTCTTTCTAACAGATGGCGAAATAGGGAAACCACCTCTGCACACATTCTCCATTTTTATCCTCAAACACGTTAATATCGTACTTCCCTTGTGCAGAACTCCCAACCGACCCAACCATGCGGTTCGCCGACCTTTTTCTCACGCGCGAACGTTGGAAGGCAGAACACATCAAGCTGTATCTGTCGGGCATTGCGGTAGACACGAAGGACCTTGACAAGCTCTTACTCAAGTATGCAAGAGCCCTGACGGACAAAGATGGCTCATGGTACAGTATTCGGCGCGAGCCCGATGAGTTCGAAAGGGAACGTTGTAGTTCCTTGTTCTCCACACCGTTCTTCGATTCTACAGTACCTTTCAATCACTATCTATCTCTGTGCCGTCTCTTCTGAACGCGATTTTGTGTGACCAAACTAAAGCCCTTCCGACGTCACATCCTCACCATCTACGTCTATGCCACCTTTCGTGCCTTTGGCATTCTTACGATATTTCCTTCACTCGGAATAGTGGTATGACTAAACTGTACCCCTGTACTTGTATATACAAAATGATATATGATCGTATCTCAGGATAGAAGAGCGACGTGGGATGGGCAATGTCACAAGCAGTGGCTATCGTAGGGATAACGACCTGAGAAAGCAAAGGTGAGGAATATGGGAAATGGGAATGTGAGGTCCACAATCACGCGAAACTAATATATATGTCATGGGTGGAGGTGTTTGGCATCCCGGGATGCTCAAAGTGAAGGTCGTAGTCGCGATGAGGGCGGCAGCTGGTAGGTCGCAGGGGTGCGGACAGTGAACAAATGGCTCCAATGGGGACCGCATCATCGAGGACACACCTGGCATAGACGTTCGCTGACCTGTTTGTGAAAGGGCACAGACGTCTTCAATGCCCTCTATTTACCATTTGGTCAGAGTTACGAGGCGGCCTGCGTTCTGGCGAGCATCGATGAATGGGGTGAATGAATCATCGGTATCGATGTCAGCTGGATATATGAGCTCTTGCAATTCGGGTAAAATCTCCAGGGGGTGCTCTCCATCGTCGGATCGAAGACAACGAGAAAGTTCCCAGACGAATTCATCATCGATATCAAGGGTCTTCACATTGCTAAATATCCTAAGAAGTTTGCGCCACTCGGTGGGCTCGACCTCATTGTGCTCTTCAGATGACTGACTATGAACATTGTGTGAGAGAATGAGAAGCTCCACCGTGGAGAATATTTGGCTGAGCGCATTGAAAATTTGGGCCACGGAGGATATCTGCCAGATGATGATATGGTCCCCGGTGGATACTGAAACATGAGCGGCCCTCGGAAGGGGCTTCTTGTTTCCGGGTGCGGGATCATATGACTCCCAAAAAGGATTCGATTTTACTGTCGAAAATCTGGTCAAATGGTTCAGGAAGCGAGGGGAGAACGTACAAGAATTCAAATCCAATGCCCAGATATCATTCAAACGCCTCTTGTCGGTCCGGCCACCGAAGACGAAGAGCTTGGAACCTACCAACGTCATGGTATGATGGTAGGGCCCGGGACCATGGACTACGATGCGGGTCCACTCTCGCGAAACTGGAACGCAAGAAGCTCTGATCAGCTGGAGCGGGTCTTGACGTAAAAAAGGTCCGACGCACCAAGATTGAACAGATAAAAAGAATCATTATGACTCTTGTTTTGTGGATTCTGGTCACTGAAATCCGTCTTCCCACCCCAAATCAAAATGGTAGTGCTAGTGAACACGGCACGATGTGCGAAACGTGGACTGGGAACATCTCCGCTGGTCTGCAAGAGGGTTGTGGAGAACTCCCGTGTTGAGATCATATATAGATCATTGCGTATATGATCGTGTGTATTGCCTCCAAAGAGATACAATTCACCGGCGGCTGTGGCATTCGTGGAAAGCACAGTAAAATGTCGAGGAAATGGTGATGGCCACTGTCCAGGTGGGGGAGTATGTGCAGACCATGGATAGAGAGGCTGCGACTGTTGTATTTGTTGAGGTGATTGTGACTTGGTAACAAACTGTAGCTGTTGGCTAGCCTGAGATTGTGAAGAGAGTCCATTGACAGGGGCCGAGTTATAAGGAGAGTATTCCTCCTTGAACATCCTCTTAGGTCAGACGGTGGAAAGATAGAGAACTGAAGACGCGCTCAGGCCAAGGGCGTCTTGTCAAACCTCTACACGTTCGGCATGATCCGTATGGTGGTAGCAGTCTTCTTTCTGGGGAAACATTTTGCAATCAGTGGACTTGGAAAGCTGATGGCACAGTAATGCTTCAATATTAATTCCGCCCGCCGATTAGAATAATAATATTGTGTCTTTCATCGGAATACGAGGATCATGATAGCACGGGAGTTGTCAAGGGCAACTTGAAGATGAACCACATGGAACACATATGCTGCAGCACAGCAAAAGTACGTCTGAGTCGGTGGTGTCATCAGTGATGAACGTTGAACACTAGTCGGCAGTACAGTAGTGATAAATGGAGTCTTGGTTTCAAGCTTGGTTTTTTTTTTGGGCGGTAAAGACTTATTACAACTTGCAGTCCAGTTGCACTGAGAAAAAATCTCACGGAATAAAGAGCCACATGAAGCCCAATTAAGAGCTAAGAGGTTCGGATTGTGAATATGCAGGGGACACAATGATCATTGAGCAACTCGAAAATCCCTACGCTCAGCGATGACTCAAGGCGGATTCCACGCCACGTGGGGAAGAGGCGTGGGAATAACCGGGCCACGGCGGCGATGACCGACCGGACCGGAGTGGGGGTTTCGTTCGTTGTGAGAGGGTGATTGGCCGCCTTAACGTCCCGACCAGTCCGCTTTCTAGTGAAGCAGTGAGGGGTAGACACTCTCGTCGTCCCACCCCCTAGGGTACTTCTCGTCCTCGTTCCATGTCATTGTCCTCCACCAACTCTACAATTCCTAGTCCAGTCGTCCCTTCCAAACGACGCAGAGCCGCAGCGAACCAACCGCCTCCACAACCGCCAATGGACGACTCGCCATCAGCCTCTAGTACGACTCCCGGTCACATCCCGAAGCGTGGTGCCCGCGCCTGCACCGCCTGTCGCAAAGGCAAGAACAGATGTGAAGGAGAGGTCAGTGGTTTATCCGCCCCGTGCCGTCCCCCCGTCCCGCTCACCGTATCGAGTGGCCCGTCTCTACCGCCCCGGCCCGGAAAACAACAAATAGGCTCCTTGTCGTCGCTGTCAACTGAGCGGCCAGCCTTGTGTATTCGAGAAACCAGAGAAGAAAAACGGCCAACTGCTCTCGACGGCCAGTGTTGAGTGCGCACACGTTTCCTTCTCTTCTGACTTCCTTTTCTCACACTTTTCTTCACCGTCTCATAGACGTCTATCCCGCCTCGAAGGCCAGTATGTAGTAAGTTATATCACTCTCTTGATCCCCACCTCTCCTCTCACCTCCTCCACAAGGTCATGCAAAGTCAAATGATTGGCCTTCAAACATCGCTCGACCGCATTCTTGCTGCCGTCACCCAACCCGGCGCTCCCGGTGGGATGCCTCCTGGGCCTCCCATCTATCCGCCGCAGACGATCCGTGAAGGTCCTGGATATGTCACAAATGTGTCCGGAACTCGCACCGGTCTCGACCCTCAATATGATCCGGCCCTCATGCAGGACCAGCGCCCCGCTCCGCAGCGCACTTTCCCTCCTCTGCCAGGCTTCGCCGCACCGGTTGGTCAACGCTTATCATTTTATCTCACACTCACATTTACCTTAGCCTCACAAGTATGGTACCTATGGGATCGTCTCCAGTACCGCTGCCTCGTCTGAGGACGAATCTGAGGAAACTCTTCCCCGATCGTCTCTCAACGCGCCTATCGAAGCATTGCAAGGGCTTGCGAATGCAGCAGCGGAAGCAGCAGCCGCTCCCTCGTTCTCTGCATCCAGGTTCGTGCGATATAACAGTTAGTTACGAAATTTTTTTTAACTGCACCTCAGGGTCAAGAAGCGAAAGAGAACTGAACCAGTTCCCCGCTTTGCGTTTCCTCACGTAGTAGAAAAGGCAGGTGGTTCCAGCTTTGTCTATTACCATGGGTTGACACAGTTCCGTGTTGTAGGGACTAGTTTCGAATGACGAGGCCAAGGAGCTGTTCCATATGTATGTTAATGCTCCTGACTCCTCAGCTCGCGTCTCAATGCCATGTAGTTTCTTCTCAGGCTGTCATCTCTTCATTCCCATTTTTGATGTTTCATACGACTTCTATGATGCGTTGAAGGAGCGTTCTCCCTGGACGTTCGATGCATCCTCGCTGTTGCTGGCAAAATCAAAAGCGGCAATAACCCACCTGCTCCGTCATTCTACAAGGCACTGGAAGAAGCCCAAGGCATCGCCCGCTCTTCCTTTTCGGCCCAGTCGTACGCAAGGAGGCCATACAAGGTAAGCTCTCCGTCGTGAACCTAGTGAGAGATTTTGATGGTATCTCTAAAGGGATGTTACTCCTGGCCGCATGGAGTACGAATGGCTGGCTGCCAAGTGGTCATGCGTTGCGCATGGCTCTCGATTTGGGCTTGCATCGCGCTTTGGAAAAGCTTGCAGATACCAGTGGAAAGACACTCAGCGAGGAAGAACAGCGCGACCTTGTCGTCTCTTCGCGTATTTGGTTGTGCCTTTACTGGTTTGATCATCAGTGGGTTTCGGTTTTCCCTCATCTAGTACACGTACTCATGGTCCTCCATTATGCAGAATGAGTTTGGGAACCGGTAAGCCAATAGTTCTGAGGGACGAGAGCTCGATACGGCATTCCCGCGTCCTACTTCGCCACAAAATGGTTTCTGACACGGATGTTCGACTCGTCTCTCTCGTCGAACTTGTCACTCAGAAAAGTAAGATCAATCTTTTCAAGCCTTCGGCCAGGTCGTTAACTATCTCCCAAGCCCAAATTTATGAGACTTTAACGTCTATGAACGGACAAGTTAACCACAATACGTTGGCCTTCATTCGCCGTGCGAGCGAGGCCCTCGACAAATGGTGGCGTGACTGCGACGAACTACACCGTCCGTCTGAATTATTTCTAAGTTTTTCTCGTTGATACATCTTTGCAACAGGACAAACAATGGATGAAGATAATCTACTTGTCAAGATCCTCGCCGGCGAGCTGCATTACGCTAAATTGTGGCTCGTCTGCGTTGCTCTTCGTGGCGTTTCGTGGGACAAGATGCCGTTTGAGCAACGCGAACTCGCGTTCCAAGCAAAGGATGCCGCCTCAAACTGTATTGCCATCTTCCTCGGCTCTCAAGACTACCGCGCATCTCTCCGCTACGCCGTGCACGACAGCCTCGTCACTGCCGCATTCTCTGGATTGTTCTTACTGAAGATGGCAAGCCTTTTCCCCACCGAGCTCGATCTTCCTGGTATTACCAGCCAGGTCGAGCAACTCGCGCAGTTGCTCTCTGAAGTAGCTGCAGAACGGCACGTCTTTACTCCCTATTTTTCGCTCTACTTTGTTATTAATGACCGGACAGATATTCGCTGACGTTGCGCGTCATGCTTGCCAACCTCCGACGCAAGATGGGCCTCACGCATCCAGGAGGTCCGGCGACGCGATGGTGCTCGGTGGTCAACCGCAAGGGCAACCCTTCGCAGACCCACACGGACAAATGGCAGCTCCCAGCAGCAACCGCCTCCGATCACAATGGAGGAACTCGGACTACACTTCCCGCAAGGTGCTCCCGTGCCACCTCCTCTGCACCCAGCAGACATCCCCGTGTGGCTGCAAGAACAAAGCTTGACGGACCTCGGACTGCCCGTGAACGGCTCTGATGGGATCTTTATGAATCTGAGCCGTGGAACTGGGTGGCCGGGCGAATTTCCCCCTATGCCTGAGGCGTGGTGAACGGGAAAAGGAAAAGAAAGGATGCGCCGATGCGCCTTTCTTCTTCTTCTTCTTTCTTGTCTCGTGATTGTGATACTGTATCCGTTGTCGAATTCTTTTTTCTTCCTCCCCTTTGTGTCTGTGTCTGTGATCGCGGTGTGACTCACACCTCCAAACCCGTCTGGGCAAACGTCTGTCTCCCTCTATCTCCCTCTTTTCAGAAAAAAAATTGCGACTCTGTACTTCTTCCAAGAGAAAAAATCCCTTTGTAGTATGTGTGTGGAGAAGGGTAGGGGTTAGTCGTTTGCATTTCTGCTGTTTACACGAACACGCGTTTCCCCAGTTCCAATAGGTTATCATCATAAGCCCTAAAAAGATTGTGTCTCACTTTTATCTTTTGATCCGGAAATGAAAATTTCTTTTTTTTTGACTCATACTTAGACCCCTTTGTAGGGCAGTGAATGGTATCAAGTTGCTGTGACTTGGTGTTAGAAAATCTGCGTGGGAACGGTGAAGATTGACCGAGTCATCTTTCTTCCTCGGCTCCGCGGTTGCACGTGATGGGCAATCAACAATCAACCGTTGTAGGGCGCAATGTATGTATGACTCGATGCCTCGATGGATGTCCCCATGCGGTGTGCAATCGTGCACACGTGGTACATCCGGCGACCTCGCTACCTATACATACCTATACAGCCCAAACTTTCTTCTTTTTCACGGTGATTCTTTAATTGTTTTTATTCTTGAAATCCTGCTTCATCGATTGGGGTGGTAGAGGGATTACAGTACAAAGCGAGGGCAAGGACGACCCATCCTGCCGCATCACGTATAATATGTCCGAATGTCCGAGCCCCGAACTGTATGTATGTAAATACACAGCGACACGAGACGTAAAAAAATACACGCTGTATTCAGTTCTTGTTTTCTGTTTACTCTTCCTCGCTGTCTTCTTGCTCCTGCAAAAACTAGACGGGGTGTCAGAAGATGCGATCAAAACAACGTCAATACACAAGTACCTTCACCAGGCCTTCGGTTGCCTTAAGGAAATGCTGGCGACCTTGCGGCTTCGAGCCCTTCTGGTGCCAGTAGATGATCGCCTGATCAGACACGCAGTCCTTGTTATACAAGACCTGCAAAAGCGTGGAGATGCTTCTTCTGAGCACCTGACACCGGATCTGCATCTATGGAACTAGTAACGAACCTTCAAGATCTGCGGGAATGCCTTCATGATCCGCGTATCCTCATAGCAATACGTCTGCACGGTGTTGATGAGCGCGACTTCCGTCTTGGGACCGGGACAGAACGGTTCGATGATAGGAGCGAAGCGCTACGTAATGATGTACCGTTAGATATGATAAGCAAGTTGGGGGTAGGGCAACGCACCGAAACTTCGCGGAGGGCAAGGCCCTCGATTTGATCAGGACGTGCGCTCCAATCCACCTGAGCCATAAGGCCCTGCCAGAGGCTCGCGACAAGTTCGGCCTCAGGGAGCGGACGTTCCTCTATAACGGCATGCACAGCAGCGACGACCTGTTTCCCCGCATCTTCAGCAACAACCCAAGAGCAAGAAAGGAAAGAAGAAAAAAAAGAAAGTATGGATCTGGACGCACGTCGGAAGGTTGGTCATCACGTTCTAGGGCGTCTTTGATCGCCTTGGTAATGTCTTCCTTGGTGCGGGCATTCTGCTTGCGCGTCCACCAGTCCGCGACTTGGGGAAGACCGCGCCGCGGAAGTGCGCGTCGAGCACTGCATCCGAACGTTTGTTTGGAGGGAAGAAAACGAGCAGGTCTTTGATCCCGCCCTTCTTGAGTGCCCGGCGAGATGGTCCACCGGTGTCTCGGCAATATACGAGCGCAGGATCACGGTCAGGACGTTCACCGAAATGTCTGTAATAAAGGTAAAAGGCCGACGCCCCGATGAATACGCAATGATAAATGGTGATAAAGAAGAAGAAAACTCACCGTTTTTGACGAGGTGGTCTCTCGTCAGACTCTGCAGGCATGCAGCGCTTGCAAGGCCCTGCGAGACTATGATACCGACGGTGGCAGCGAATCTGTCCCTGTGTTCCGGCTCCCACTTGTTGACGTATTGCAGAAGCGTCGGGAGCGAGCTGTCCTCGAGAGGTTTTTGGAGGTACTTGTATCTTCATGCCCGTCATTTATTTTTTTGGTAAGTGCAACGCACACACCAAGAGATAATAACTCGTATTTACCTCCTGATCAGCTTGTTGAGAACCTCGACAAACTTCTTTATATCATCGATCTCGGCGGGGGCCTTGATCTGAAAGAGGGAGAAGGGAGACGTGGGGCCCTCTGCGTCGAGGTACAAGCCGCCGGGCTGGAGAAGGCCGCCGACAATGAGGATGTCGAAAAGGGCGTCGGCATATTTGAGGAATTCCAATGTAGATCCGGCCTGAATGAGTTTGTTCGCAACTGCGTCGTAATCACCTTGAGGGATTGTCTCCAAGTGCTTGTACACCTGATCTCTGAATACTGAAAAGATTAAGAGATTTAGAGTGAGATGAAAATGTTAGTAAAAGAGAAGTAAAATATTTGGCAGGAGCAATAAGAGAATGAGAAGGGAAAGAAAAAAAGGTTTACCACATACCCGTGGGTTCGTGTTTCGCTTGGGCTTTGACTGCGCCTTTCCTAGTTCTGATTCTGACGCCCGAAAGCGAAGGCTTGGCAGCGGATTGTTGCTGCTGAGACATCCACAAGTTTCGAACCAAAATTCGAAAAGAGCGGACACAATCAATCCGAACGAGAAGTGGTCAACACCTGGCCTGGAAAAATATATTACACTTGCACTTGGATTCCCCTCATCCTTCCTCTTTTGGTCGTCTACCCTTCCCTTCCCTTCCCTAGTTTCCCTCTTCCGATCTCCTCGAACGAATAATTATAATCCAAGTCATCATCATCGTCGTCACCCAACTGAGCAACGGCTCTGCAAATCGGGATCCACCCCCGTATCATAATAATACCCCAACTGAGCAATTGGCTCTGTTAATTTACACTCCCCACGTCGAACCGAATTCGTCTCTTTTTTCATCATCAATTCCACGGTTGTGTACTGTACTGCGTTAAGGGACCTTTCCCTTGCCCTTACTTACCAACATAAATCGGCTCCGAACCATTTTGGATCGGATGTCTTTAGGCGTTTTTAGCCCACGACCGATTACCCTCCTCAAACATCCCAAGTACTGTAAATGATAATTTAACGATCCTTTGTCCCTCAACCCAGCGGTATTCGCCCATTATGGTCAATTACCGTGATATACCCCGATGAACCTCCATCAGACATGTTGGGTTCCAAGGCTATCCAGTCCAATCTAGAATCACAGACAGAACGTGGCCATGGCCACGCCACGCCACGCCACTTGGTGGAGCTGTTTTGAGTTCTTTTTATTTTATTTTATTTTTTTAAATTCTTTCTTCTCTTTTGGAGACCGCGGACGTCCGAACACCGTATCTACGTAACGAACTGGGGAAATGATAGCGACGAAGTCGAAGTCCACGCAACGAGGGTTACAACCGTATACTGTACGTGCGACTTTATGGCTACTGTATGATACGAGATGGGAACATGACAGCATCATCGTACCTTTAACGCTGTCACGGTCGTTCCTATCAGCGCCGTTCCTTTCCCTGTGCGGGCTTCTCTGCCAAGGTAGGGATATGATCTTGCGCCAACTCCCGTTCGAGCAAAGCGTGTGTTTCACCGCATCAACCAAACGCTTGGCTTTTGGCCACGGGCGACGTGGGAGCAAACTCAAAAAAATAAACTGTATCCTGATAACTCGGACAACTCATTGATGCGCGAATAATAAAAATGGAGCATGCCGCAAATAAGTCCGCGAATAAGTCCGACATAGAACCCTCCCAACAGCGCGGGATGACAGCCCAATCTCTATTTATGTATTGTACAAAGCCACAAGCGCAATCGCACGCCAGAGACAAGAAAAAACAAAAGGGAAAGAGAATAGATACAAGATAACCGACGCCAAAATGAATAAAATACTCGAGATGACAGAAAGAGTCAGTATGATTGCACAGGCAGGGTATCTGCATCACCTTGGACCCAACCAGAACCACGTCCTGTTGCATTCCAGGCAAACCCACACCACGCGCGCGAGATCCCACCCTCGCCCGCGTACGCATACGCAAGCGCCGGGAGAACTGCTGGGGCGCTTCCTTTCAAGCCATCCGGATCCGGCACATGGTCCACAAAATTCATTTGTACTGTGCGTTCATCACTGAGGCTCTCGGAAGACGCGTCCGTCGTGGCAGGGGATGCACTCAGCGTCGGAGTCGGCGAGTACTCAAATGCCGTAACCTCCGGCGTTGGCGTTGGTATCCATGGACCTTGCAGTCTTGTTGTCGAAGGATTGACCGCTTGTGTTGCCCTAGTCGATAACGAGAAGGCATTCGCGGGTAAGGTGCTGCTACGCCGCACGACATTAGCGGCCGATGAGGGAGCATCCGATGGAACATTAGCCCCATTGTTGAGACGACATACGTCGCCTACACTTTGGCTGCGCGGCGGCATGCAGTACGCTGGCATCTTGCCAACCCAGAGTCTCCATCCAAGGGCCTCTCCCAAAGCACGCTCGCAACGGCCAATCTCCCGAGCGGGCAGACCTGCAAGTTTCGCCCATGCACGGTTAGAGTAGCACTTATCTTGCATGAATTTAGACGCAAGGATCAATGAAGCCAGGAAAGTCCGACGGGGACACAACAACGGCGATGGGAGAAGAGGGCGAGTGGAAGGATCCTCTGAAGACGTAGGCGACTTCTTTTCGACTTCAGGCATCGTGAGTAGACTGTCGTCCAGCATTCGCACAGTTGGCGGCGCATCGTCGCCGAACTTGCCTTCCGAGCTAGCAAAGTGTACCGGGTCGATCAGTTCATCGATGTCAACTTCTTTTGGGGGTTCGAGTAAGCGGGGGTCATCTTGAGAAATAACTCGCAAGCCGTGATCTATCTCGCCGCGGATTCCTTCTCCGGTTTGCTCTTGTTGGACAAGTTCGGAAATCCTTGGACGAAGCGCCTCAATGTAGCAAAGAGCCGTTTGAAGCACGCTACACGAAGTTCGTGAACGACGCAAAACCTCATGCACGAAAGTCTTGAGCGGGGCAGTGCTGCCTCGCGCCTGCTCGGCAGAAGAAAGGTCATTATGAGTTGCAGCGCGGGAAAGGATACGGGGTGCCGTGGAAACGTGTGGGGAGGGAGCAGTGCCTGGTAGATATGGCGGTGTGATTGGCGGAGAGGGTAATTGTTGCGCGAGTGAAGTGAAGACAGTGGAATTAGACGGTCCATTAAGAGGAAGGATATTTTGCATCGAAGTTGAGGGCGTGGTCACGCATGCTTGTGTCAAGAAAACTGCAGGGATATCATGGGGGCTCCATATTTCACACAGAGATCTGACGGCGGCATCTGGAAGGAATGAGCGTCTAACGAAATAGAAGTCTCCCGAATAGGCGCAAATGCCGGGGAGCGGGTAAACGGCGCAGTTCACTCACCGACGAGACCAGTAACATATTTATGTTTATGTACATCGCGAATATCCTTCGAAGGTTGTGAGGGAATGTGGCTACTAGAGCGAGCAGGTGGGAGAGGCTTGTTGAGATCTGATTCGCATATTGAGGCGTGGAGGGCTGGCGCAGGTGTTGATACAATTGAAGAAGACGATGCTGGGGTATGCATGTATGCGCCCGATGGAGTACGCATAGAAGAGGGTTGAATTGAGGCATAGGGCTGCCACCGGGCACGAGTGCGGGAAGCGCTCGACCCACGATGAGCGAGCGAATGGGAAACGGCTTGCATACTATTGAGTGGGGGTGTTTCAAGCAGAGTGGTGAGTAGTTACGAGGCAGAAAAGTAGAAGTAGACGAGCAATATGACGCGAGTGGGCTTATTTATGCAAGGATACCATAGGATGCGGGCGTGTCAATGCAGTTGTTAGAGGGGACGGAACCGGAGATAGAATCGAGGAACGAGAGACTTGGTTTGGGAAGCAGGACGAGTCGAAGTGACGGTATGGCAAACATTTTGACCACGGCAGGATCAGAGGTGGATGGCCAACCTTACTGTAAGGTTGGACTACCCACACCGAAGGTGATCTGGACCTTCAGCAAACAAGATCCGGAGGAATCAATGGAGTAGAGTACGGAGGGGAGTCAATATGAGGTCAAAAAAATGAGAGGAGTCAAGGAAAGGGAGGAGGGAGCAACGGGGACGTTTATAGGGGAGTATGCTCAAAAATTGAACCTGGCCCTTTCTCTAAGTATCTGAGGGGCGATACGGTGGAGTCACTTGCATGTCACATAACGTGACACTATTCCCAACCCCGCGAGATTTCAATCGGGTGTCTGTCTTTATTTGTCCCTTCCCTCTTCGGTCCCGCCTCATTTGATAGTGGCGTCCCTTCCCTTTGGCTCCCATCCGAAAATCCCGTACTGCCCCTACTTACCACCCTCACACAGCCCACAGCCCAAGGCCTTCTGTCCTGCGCCGTCTCTCCCCACCTGCACAGCCCAATGTCCACGGGCTAATATCGCCTTTTGTATTCTGAACCATAACACAAGTCGCCACGTTTTTTCCCGAGCTTTCCGCTGTTATCTCTAACGGTTAAAGCGTATAGAGCATCGCTCGCTTTTCCCTCTTGCAACGTTCTTGATATTGGTTCAGGGCCACAACTGCCGAGCCCTTTAGCTTCATTCCTGGTTACCATCGCCATTTAATTGTACTCAGCGACATCATTGTGGCGTTTCTTTCCGGTTTCTGACCCTTAGCGCATGTACATGGCTTCCAAAAGGTCTACGCGTTACCCATTCTCAGTCTGCACCCGTACACCGAAACACTGAGCCTGGAATTAAACGTCGGCCGTTCATACATTACACTATGTGTGAAACTGTGAGTTGCTCCTTAGGGAAGTGAAGCGGATTCGCATTCACGCCCCTGCTTTGATGAACCCATCCTGCTACCCATCCCTTGGAAATCTTGGAGCCCTTGCATCCGGGTGCTAGCTATTCTGAGTTAACCTGAGCAGCGCCCAGGACGCATGTCCCAAGCGAGACGCACAGATTTGTAAGGACGTTGCCCAACCCAAAACAGGGAATCTCGGCGGAGCTTCCACGTGACAGAGTTGACTCCCCGACCCGGAAATGGGAAATTCGGGATGGGAGAATGATGACGCCACCGGCTCTCAGTTGTCCATTCGTATTCCGACAACGGGCGGTCCTGAGTCAACCATTTTAACCCTAACTCCGCTTACTTGATTCATCACGACGTAGGCTCATTGTCTTACGGAGCTTGCAACCAGCATGAGCTATGCAAGCCGACGGGGGCCCCGGACATACACCTCCTGCCAGGAGACAAAGGCAATGCACCGCACTCGGTAGTCATGCACTTGCGTAGCCGGTGTGTGCGACAATCGACTCACCTCGATCATCAAGTTGATTCAGGACAGTCATCAATCATCATGCAATCATGGGTGGTACTCATCTGAGGTGGTGCTGTAATTGTTCTGACGAAAAAGGCTTGGCAATGTCACGCGGACGTCATCCGGCGGCAAGTAGGTCGTTGAATATTACTGTCGGTATTCTTTTGAACGGTTATGGGAACGTATGGTCACCGTAAAGTAAGTTTCGCCGCAAATATCACTACCACAAGCCCTCCGAATTTGAAGCCAGAAGTAAATTGGGTGTATGGTTCATGAAAGGCTTAACAGATCCCACACTGGAGGCAATGACTACTAATTGAATGTGATGGCCGTATTACAGAAAGCCTTGCTGTAATTGGTTGTTGACATCCTTTGATCATCACGAACACGAGGACCATGGGCGTCAATTACACGGCTTCAGGTGGTCGCAGAACCATGCTCGTATAGAAGACGTGTTGCACCATAGCAACGTACAATCTACATAGCCTTGCGAGTTGATCTGAAGTACAAAGGACCTTGTTGGATAAAGGACGAACCGTAGTCAAAATCAACCGGGAGCCACCAATTTCCCGTTTTGGCCTTTCGGGGGTTTCCCTTCTCTGCCAGTGGGGTATCCCTTTCTCCGATTGCGAGCGCCTGGTGTGACATTTGTACTGTAATGAAAAAAATTGTTTTACACAAAGACGTCGCACTGGAGATTATATGCACGTTTATGCACGTTTATGGGCTGATGACTTTTTTGACTCACTTGTCAACTCCAGATTCTACTGATCTGAGGAAGTCGTAATCTAGCACCAGGTGCGTGGCTTCTGACGTAGGCGCCTAGTTTTTTTGCCATTGGTTCTCGTTTTCCCAAAACCAAACAACATCATGACTGATTAGAGCAAAATGGCCTCGGGTTGTTTCCACTTTTGAAGCTTGAAGTGTGGTGTATTGTGATTGTGGAGTGACGTGACTTGGGTCTCCACCTTCGAGGCTTCGACTCCCCTTCGACTCCCCTCGGATCCTGCCCTGCCTGCAGATGTCAGCGTGGAGATCAGAGTAATTGCCTATAACACGTCTTCTGCTGGTCACAGGTCGTGTGGCAGAAGCTGATCCGAAAGCAGAGGACTCTGCTTTTGGATGCTTTGCAAGTTGTAACGTCCATGTCAAGGTCCAAGGAACGTAATGTACATGTGTTCTATGGGTGCCACCACCACTCATGTTCTTTTCTCGCCCTGTATGTGCTGTGTGTGTGCCACCCGGGTCAAAGCATCGATCAAAATCCGATCAAACCCTGAATCTGTCATCTGTAATTAACAGTGAAAGTCTGCTTGCCATGACGTGGGAGTGGGATGCGCGCGCGCGCGACTGCAAGCCGCTACAGTAGCTGCAAGCTTCACTCGATTGAGCGTCTTTGGTCACCGTTCTTCGGCCGATCGGAAATATGGTTAGTGAACACCCCGCCTCACGGCCGACCAAAAGTGTCACACTATTGTACTGTACTGTTACCCGTTGTACGCGGAAATTGAACGCCGTCACCCGGAACGATCCTAGCGCCTGCTCTACACGGACTCTGTTGTTGTTTTTGTTTTCGAGGATCAAGGCATACTATGCGATGCGCCTGATTTTAGCGTTTCATCAACGATCACACCGAGTTGGCGACTCCAATGCCTTCTAAACACTTACAAGTACAGTAGAAGGAACAGCTTGGCGGCGGGTGGCGGAAGTCTTGGGGCTGAGTCAGACTGAGTTGTACTCAGGGCGCTCAATTTTTTACGGTATCACTCTGACGGATTTCCCCTTGGCGGCTCGAAGCTGACTGCGAGCGCTGCATATCGTGCTGTACACTACAGTATCTCCTCGGACAGACCAGTTCCACCGTGCGTAATACTTCTTTTTTTCACCTGACTCGGGATGGTGACGGGTAAACTATGAACGTATATGCGTTGTTGTGAAGGGGTACTCAGAAACCCGACTCGGAGATCGACGTTCGCCTCGAAGGCTACGAGGCTGTGAATGAAAAGATCCAAAGGGGATATTGGCCAGCGGTCACACTCGTACCGTACCGTACATCACACCTAAGTTGTTAACACTGCGAGAGAATGCGGACTTACAATGCCGCAAACGCACACATCCAATATACTGTAGACCGGATCGCGGTCGGTCGAGACCCTTACGGGCAGGTATCGGCAGGTAAGGGTTCTATCATGCAAACTGGGAGGCAAGCGCTGAGTGGTACCCGTGCTGTGCGTTTGCACCATACCCTGGATGTGAGGTGCGACGATCGGCTACTGTATAGTAGGGTTCAACGTCCAACAATGTTCATATTCAGACAGAGTTGGAAGTTCTGAGCTGCGCGATTACATGTAAATGACCGTACTGGCGATGCGCTGCGCTGCGGAAGGCTGGTAGTCTTCGCGCTTCGCGCGCAGAAGCGGTTCACTGTTTGTAACTAACTCCATCCGCCGCCACGAAACGCCACGAAAGAAATGTAATAGTTGTTTGGGGTTTGGGAGACGTGTCATGCATGTCATGTCTACGTTCTAGGGTCCGACTGACTCGGAGTGTGTGTGTGTGTACCCACCCCACTCCATTTCATTCCAGACCTGTTCTTTTCAAACGAAGGGAACCTGTGATCAAGCCCGCCGAGTCGGCAACTTGTCACACGTAAAGCGCGTAAAGCTCCGTAAATAAAAAAAGTTCCGATATCGGACCGTGACGCGTTCGAATCCGTCCATCTTCCATCAAAACGCATTATATTCCGCCGAAGCCTCGAAAGTCGGTTGATTCAAGGTGTAGTGTGATACAAAGTACGTTGAGAATTCCTCTTCTTACCCCTAGCTTTGACTGTGTGTGGCAGGTGGTACTTACCTTACCGCTTTCTACTAGTACGATGTGCAGCAATAGGCCGTCATTCATAACAGATTTATTCGATGGCATATGGAACTGGCTGGACATGGCAGCCGAGAAAAGCTTCACATACATGGCTTGCGATGAATGGGCTTGCTGAATTGCGAGCGGGTTACAACAATCACCATCACAAGCACCCAATGAGAGTGACCAAGAGCAGTCGGTCAGTTGTGACCTCGCTCAAACACGGTTTCTAGCAAGATGCGGGGTATGGGTGTTTTGACAGGATGGCATGAATATATTCAAGTTCAAGTTTTGTATTCCAATCATTTCGCATCGCAAGTACCTCTCCCGTTGATGGCCATGGCTGTCACTTACAACTTCTCTCCTTTACGTTTCACCGCCGACCCGTTTCTTCGAACACACAAGTAGTCCTTCAAAGGCTGAACGTTGAGCTCAACCACCCACATTCGTTTTCTCCGTTGGATTCCACTCCTTAGATATCATGAAGCTCTCTCTTAGGTTTGCCACTTTCTCCCTTCTGCTCACCGCTGCCGCCGCGCCCCTTGAGGCATCGCCCTTGTACGACACCGCCGTTCTCAAGCGTCAATCCGTGCCCGCCCATTCCTACGATCATGCGCGTCCCAGGAAACACTCTCACTCCGCCCACGTCAGGCCCTCGGTCAAGCAGGCGCAGAGTTCATCTCAGCATTCGCCTTCAGATCGCCTGACACACGCCTATGGGGCTTCCGAAACGATCAAGCCTGCCAATGCAGGCAGGTGCCATTCCGTTGGCGCGACAGGTATTACCTGTACAGTGTGTTCATCGGTCGCCTGGAGATTCTAACTATTGTCGTTGTGCGTAGCGAAGATCACGACCGTCAGTGGACCTAATGGACATATCGACTGGCTGAACTGCGGGATCCATGGCTCCGGCTGGTCGCCAGCCCCGGTTAAGGTTGAGGACCTCGTAGTCGTCCCGCTGGATAGTGCAAGGCATACAACATTTTCTCCCTGCAGCGATAAGATCATTGCTACTTTCAAGAAGTACGGACAACATCTAGGCAGTTCGTATTTACCAAGTTGTGCGATCTGAGGCCATTTCAGTTGATCATGCTTACTAGTTCCTCCGATCATACTTGCGTCGTTCGCGATGCAGGAAAGCAGCTGCAATCCATCTGCCGTCGGCGGTGTCGGTGAGCAAGGTCTCATGCAGATTACGCGAGACAAGTGTAAAGGTGCTCCGAACGGCAACTGCAAGGACATCGTAAGTTTTCTCATCCATGATTTCAAAGTTTATGCACTGGCTTTATTGTAACCAGGACTTCAATATCAGGACCGGAGCTGAATTTTTTGCCGCAACCCTGGCTTCTAATGGCGGCGATGTATTCTCTACCATCGGGGAATATAATGGTTGGAAACCTGGCATGACCTATGTGGGTGACGAGTCGATGTTGGAATTGTTTATCTGATCTGATAAGGCATTGGACTAGGGTGACGCGACGCGTGCCGCCCATACTTGCTGCAGGTGTCAGAACAACCTCGACTAGCGAGTCTTCCCTTATCTACATCCGTGACAACGTTGCTAATGTCTATTTCCAGCCTTCACCAATTTCTCAATGGCTGGATACAGGGATTGAACGCTTATGAGATGAGACTGGGCAAATATCACAATGTAGACTGTCCTAAGTGACAGTGATGAGGGTTGACTGTTCCCTGACCTCGTCAACACACATTAGATAGGTGTTATCTATCATTTGAGTTCGGAAAGATTGTTCTACATGTCTATCTTGGCGGATGGTAATAGTAGGGTTTTGTTTGGCCGGACCGGATTTGAACGAGTACAAATAATAATCGGATAGACGGATACAGTAAGGCGAGCACCACTGAGGGAGTATTGATAGTAGGCATGAGCGAATCATCCTCTTCATCTCGTTCTTCAACCACCCCACCTTCATCGGTCATACCATCTCCAACACTATCAACACTGAGCTTGGCCGATCCCAAGGAAATTACAGAGGACGATAGGCAAGAAGCGGCCAAACTCAAGGCAGATGCGAACCAGGCCTTCTCGTGTATGCTCGGCAGATCTAATTCCATTCATTTGCCCCCACTAATTACCCTGCTTTATCCGAATAGCCCGCGACTTTGTTCGAGCCGCGCAATTGTATTCCGAGGCGATAGCGCGCAATCCCAGCGATGCGACGTTGTTCTGCAATCGCGCATATATGCGCATCAAACTCGAGGAGCACGGATATGCTTTACAGGATGCCTGTGGGTCTCGGCACTCTCCCTTCCCTCTCTCTTTTCCGTCGTTATATTTCGATAAGCTAAAATACTTCTGTCGCAGCACGCGCTATAGAAATCAACCCAAAATATGCCAAAGCGTACTACCGGTGCGTCCGCAGCACAAACCTTTTACATCCCCCTTTCCTCCCCCTTGAGAGACACGCTCCTGGATGCTGAATCTGCGTGGTTTGGTTGTCCCGCAGCCGTGCGATGTGTCATATACAAATACTCAAGCCGCAGCTGGCCGCTGTTGATTTGAAGAAGGTGCTTGCACTCGAGCCGCAGAATGCGCAGGTTCGCAAGGAGCTCGAATCGACGCAGAAGCTCGTACGGAAGATCGAATTCGAAAAGGCGATCGAAGTAGAAGAGGAGAAGAGCGCCGTTGAGAGATGCTTAGAGATAATTGCCGAAGGTGCGCCGTACCGTCATTTTCGCTAACAGTTCTTCGCTCGAATTCACACTACTCTAAAGGCACCTGCGAAGTGGAGAAAACCTACGAGGGCCCAAAGCTAGAGAGGACGGATGATGGCAAATATAAGATCACTATAGAATTCATTCGATCTATGATCCAGTGGTATAAAGACGGGAAAACGCTCCCTCGACGGTACGCATGGGAAATCATACTTGGCGCACACGATCATTTCGTAAAGGAGGAAAGCCTTGTCGATGTCAAGGTGGAGAATGACGTTACGATCAACGTTATCGGGGACGTCCACGGTATTAATCGATCACTTCGCTCACAGGGGACCTCCAAACTGAGAAGTTTTGCAGGTCAACTTTACGATGTGATACATCTGTTGTCATTAACTGGGGAGCCATCACCAAAGCGCATTCTACTTATGAATGGCGACCTCGTAGACCGTGGCTCATGGTCTGTAGAGGTGATATTGATCGCCTTTGCTCTGAAGTGTCAGTAGGCTTTGTTCTCATCTGTCTGATAATTCCTTAATAGCAACTGATCGTAGGGCTATACCCGACAAGCATGTTCATCAATCGCGGAAATCACGAAGCAAAGGAGATGAACCGGACATACGGGTTCGAGGGCGAGGCAAAACACAAGCACGGTGACCAAACGTACAAGGTATGGGATACCCGGTCGTATTGTTAGAACATGCTTCTCATATTTCTCCTCTAGCTCTTCGCCTATGTGTTTACCACCAGTATTGCGCTCTATCATCTATTTTTGCTTAGACATCGTCATTCACACCAATCTTAGTGCCGCTTGCTACCCTTGTCAGCGCAACGCGGCCTCCTACCGAAACGAAAGATGTGATCCTTTCACCTGAAGGTGTCAAGCGATATTTTGTCACACATGGTGGTCTTTTCAGCAAGGATGGCATAACCCTCGATGAGATCCGTAAAATAAACCGAATAGGTCGTCAGCCGGGGACGGAAGGTTTAATGTGTACGTTTTTGTTCCTATTCGTGACTTCGCGCGATTTGAATGGCATTCACAGGCGAAGTCTGTGCTCCAAACTCTTCTCCGTTGGAGGTTGAATACTGAGTAGCACCACAGCTTCTTTGGACGGACCCACAGGAATCACCTGGATGGGGACCAAGTAAACGCGTAGGTCAACTTGGATATAAAGAAAAGTCATGCTGACGAAGTTCACTGGAATTAGGGTGTCGGCATCGCGTTTGGCCCGGATGTCACCCGACGATGGTGTGAGTTGAACGGGGTGACTTCTATCCTACGTAGTCACGAGGTACGACAAGGTAGGAAAGGTCAACACTCCGCAAATTCCTCGACAGCTCACTTTGACGTGTAGACGGTTATGCTGTTGAGCACAACGGCTATGTACAACGGTATCTCAATGATTATTTCGTGTTTGAATCTCTTCCTGACACTAATCCAGGTGTTCTCCGCTCCAAATTATGTCGATCAAGGAGGTAACAAGGGAGCTTTTGTACGTCCATTTGCGCGTATTACCTTTCGCGACGTATATTGATGCTGTCTTTAGATCCGTATAGACGCGGAAGGCACGCAAGAGTACATTCAATTCGAGGCGCAACCACATCCGGAGATGCGCCCAATGGCTTACCAGACTGGTGGACTGGCCAATCTCATGATGTAGGCTAAGCTGTTAGGGCAACCGGCGGGTATCCTGAGGACTATTTGGATAGGACCTAGTACACCTGACTTCGTTGCATGTAGGCATGATGTAGCTAGGCCCCATGCATCGATCGATTGGATGCAATATTTGCTATAGTGTTCTTACGCCTGTCTCCCCACCAGCGGTAGTGGTCTAGTATATCACGTATTTGTGAGAGTGCAGCCGAGATCGTGGAATCGGAACGATGCCGCCACTGTCACAAGTATCTCATTTCGGCCTGGGGTAGTAATTTACAAAAGCGCCACTTCACTTTTTGTGCTATGCCCGCAAGGGCCCGGTCGGGTCTTCGCTCGGACCCGGAGTAACTCAGTGACCGCCAGGGTCATGGGACATGAGGATGCCTTGGGGTTTCGAATCCGTCTCGCGCGCTCTTTTTTTTTTTTCTTTTCGTTCTGATTAGAAGATTTGATTTTGGCTTTTAAGAACGCCTTCCGAGTCCTTCCTTGCGCCAGTACTACAGTAGTAGTACTGTACCATGTGTTCTAATTAAAACCCCTGGATGACAATTGTTCGGTCAGATCAGATCATCCTTAGTAGTCAGTCCCCTTGCGCTTGCTTCTAATAAAGGCTGACTACGTCCGCTTACTGTAAATTATTGAAACTGTAAATACGTTGATCTGAGTGTTGTACGTACGGTGAACAGTTGAAAAACTGTTTGCCGCCCGCTCGCCGAATATTTGTCACATATTTTACCAATCATGATCATGATCCAAGGCTCTTTTGTTTCGGTAATTTTACTTTTTTTGATCATTCGAGAAAGAGGTACAGTACAGTGCTCGAGTACTGTACTGTACCGTACCCAGGTACATTTTGTGCGTTTTTCGATTTTTCGCAAAAAGCTCGATCTTCCCATATACTGTAAGAGTGAGGTTTTTTTTTGATATTTCGGCTCCACTGGCAGTACGGTGACGATAGGCGGCTGCAAAACGCCTCGACCGAACGTTACTTTTGTCCGTGCACGTAAAGTAGATAGTCAGGCTATGATACTTGTCGGACGAGAGATATTATGACTACAGTATACTACAACACCGCGCAGTTGCGCGAACCACTCACATCGAAAGGTTCTGAATGAACTTGGTTGGGGATAGCCCGAGCTGAGGGCAAGCAGACCTCAACTGAACATCCCGTTTTGTCGTCGTCATGGAACAGGGTCCACTGACTGATGCCGGTATTTATTCATGTAGATAGCCATAGAAAGCAACTTCGAGCCAGCGTGTTTGACAATGCCATGTCGATGCCCTCGCGACATCGCAAATAGATCTGCCAAAAACGTCTTTCATGAGAAAGCCGATCAGAAATTCCCTACTAGTAGACTGCTGCCTGCAGTCTCATGCACCCGACAATGTAATGAAAAGGGTGCTGTATGTGCACACACCTCCACGCATCCCCATCGAACACGGAAGCATTGGCTTGCCCGAGTTTTGTTCGCTTCTTTGGCTTTAACGACCTTGTACGATTGTGTTAAGAGGTCAAAGTCAACATTCGAAGCCATGCCACGGCCCGAATCTCGCCGCAAAGGTCCACACCATGATTTGAACGACTTGAAAAAATGCTACTATTCATGAACAATACTACTTGCGGGGTACCACGGTCAGACCATCCTAACTACTGACAACATTCAGTTGCGTCCATAAAGACCCAAGACTACGGACTGCATTAGAAAACAATGAAAGGTATGTGGTGACCAAACGTACCAAGGTGCAGGGTGCTCTCCTTTTGAATGTTGTAATCAGAGAGCGTACGACCATCTTCAAGGCGTTTTCCAGCGAGGATGAGACGCTGTTGGTTCGGAGGAATGCCTTCCTTATCCTGGATCTTTGTCTTCACATTGCTAATAGTATCTGACGGCTCTACTCCCAGCGTGATCGTCTTCCCGGCCAAGGTCTGGACGAAAATCTGCATCCAACAACGTTGACACAGGAAAAGGCGGAGAATGGACTCTTTTTGAATGTTGTATTCCGAAAGAGTGTGACCATCCTCAAGTTGTCGGTCGGCGAAAATCAGATGCTGTTGACACAGAGGGATGCCCACTTGATCTTGGATCCTGGTCTTAACGTTGCCAATCGTATTTGAAGACTCCACCTCAATGGTAATCGTCTTCAGGTCCCCAGTGAGAACCTTGACGAAGATCTGCATGCCTCCGCGGAGACGGAGGACGAGATGGAGTGTAGACTCCTTCTGGATGTTGTAGTCGGAGAGCGTCCGACCGCCTTCGAGCTGTTTGCTGGCGAAAATGAGCCCCTGCTGGTCAGGGGGAATGCCTTCCTTGTCCTGAACCTTCGCCTTGACGTTGTTGATAGTGTCCGAAGATTCAACTTCGAGCGTGATGGTCTTGCCCGTCAGGGTCTTAACGAAGATCTGCATACCACCAGGGAGACGAGACACTACAAAGAACAACGTGAGAATAAATTCAAGTCACAATATTATGTCAATATAACAGAGAGAGTAACATACCGAGGTGAAGAGTGGACTCCTTTTGAATATTGTAATCGGAAAGGCGCCTGCCGTCCTCGAGCTGCTTTCCAGCGAAAATGAGACGCTGTTGATCTGGGGAGATTCCCTCCTTGTCCTGAATCTTTGCCTTTACTTTATCGATGGTATCGGATGACTCGACCTCGAGGGTGATAGTCCTGCCGGTAAAGGTCTTCACAAAGATCTGCATGTCTATCACAAGGATCAGAGCCCGCAACGAAAGAACAGGTGGATAACGAGACGAAATCTTACAGTACTACAGCAAGGGTGTCTGTGTAGGAATAGAACTCAACTCGAACTCAATCCACCGTCATGTCCTATATTCCCATGCCCAAATCAGTTCCTTCCCACGAGATGAGGCCGATGAGGATTCGTGTCTGCGCACTGCCCAGGGCTTGCTGGATTTGTGACACGATATATTACCTTAACCGTAATTACCATATCCGACCATGATCATGATCAGTATTGGGCTAGGAAGATATACAGTACTCGAGTACTGTGCGGTACCAGGTAAGTTTTGTACTTCTTCGATTTTCGCAAAAGCTCGATATTCCCATAATGAGGTTTCTTGAGATTTTGGTTCCAGTGCGATAGTCAGCTGCAACACGCCTCGACTAACGTTACTTTCGCACAGTCGCACTAGTTCGTTCGTGCACGTAAGTAGATGTGATGGTTGTCGGACGAGGGAATTGGAGGGATATACTCCTACAAACACCGCGGTGTTGCGTGAACCACTGATATCGAAAGGTTCTGCCGGGTTGAGTGAACTTGAAAATAAATTTCAGTGAGTCCAATGGGCCCATCTGAGCGCAAGCAGACCTCAACTGAACATCTCGTTTTGTCGTTGTCGTGGAACAGCGTCACTGGTACAGGTCAGAATGCCTGACGATGCCATGTCCATGCTCTCGCGACCAAAAAGGATCTGCCCAAAACGACTTCGTGACGATGTTAAATGATACTCGTTGCTCCGTAAATCCATGTCAATACGAGTGATATTGCCAAATCCTCGCTGTTGAAATAGGCCAGCCGCGCAGGATTCGGAAGCTGCAATCAGATCTCTAAACAATACCCTTAATTGCTGGCCTAGCGAGGGAACAGTAAATATAAAATGCGCTCCCCTACGGTTATGAGTTTTACCAGGCATCGGGGGTGAAATATGATGTGGACAGTAGGAAGAACCTCGAGTTCAAATTCAAGACGTTGAAGCGTAGTGTGGTTGAACGGCGGTAGAGCAGTCCGAGTTTGAGCACGTGCACACAATCCCAGCAGATCGAAAATGAAAGTAGGCAGCAGCAGGATTGGATAAGAATAAGTGGTCAAGTATCGACGATAGCCCTCCCTGGATCTGCGGCACAATATCGAATGACAAAAGCCGTCGGAGACGGACAGGAGACAGATAGATATAAACACTCACCTCACTTCTTTCTCGCCCTTGACTTCTTTCCACCACCAGCCTTCTTCCTCGCGGCCTTCCCACCCGCCCGTTCCGCCTTTTCTGTTCTTCGCGCGCGCTGGGTCGCTCTCGTTGCCTTCCGAGCTGCCTTGGTCTCATACCGCACCTTCATATTCTTCGCCGGCACGCTACCATCTTTCCGACTCGCCTTCTCGCGCGACGACGATGATGGAGGAGGCAGAGTCTGTGGTGGTGGCGCACGCAATGGACGCTGCTGCTCCGCATCGGGGGTGGTAGTAGAGTAATGGAGGATTGCGCTCGGGTCAAAGTCCTCCACGACGGTGACTGTCGCGAGCTGTTCCTCGTCGGAATATTCATGTTCACGTTCACGTTCGATATCGGCTGCTGCTGCTGCTGAGGAGGACGGCGACACGATTCCGGTCCATGATTCCTGGTCTGATTCCTGGTCTGTATTTTCACGCGTTTTTTTTAACGGTCCATGTGAGCTGCCTGAACCCAGAAGAAAGGGATGGAAGGACGAGAGGAAGACTGGAATTGAACGCACGTTGTGCCAAGCCACCGTACGCCTCTTCAACTTCTGCAGCGTTCTGGGCAGCCTGCTCTGCGAGCATACGCCGTTGCTATATCGAAGACGGAGATTCGAGTGTTGGCGGTAAAAATCGCAAAGGCAAGAATACTGTATGTACCTCCCGTCGCGCCTCCAGACGTTCTTCTTTCTCCCTTGCTTGGGCCCTCTTCTTACCCTCCTCCTTTTTAGCCAACTTTCGCTTGTGAAAGCCGGTCAGAAATTCCCTAGACTGCAGTCTCATGCACCTGACAGAGTAATGAAAGGGGGCCGTATGTGGACACACCTCCGCGCATCCTCATCGAACACGACAGCATGGGCTTGTCCAAGTTTTGTTCGCTTCTTTGCTTGTACGACCCTGTGGGATTGTGTCAAGAGGGCAACATTCGAGGCCATGCTACGGCCCGACAGCCCGACGTCTCGCCGCAAAGGTCACACATGCACATGTAAACAACTTGGAAAAATGCTGCTATTCATGAACAATACTACGTGCGGGGTACAATGGTCAAGCCTTTCTAACTACTGACAGCATTCAGTTGCCTCCACGAAGACGAAGGACTGCGGACTACATTAGAAAACAATAAATGGCATGTGATGACCAAACTTACCAAGGTGCAGGGTGCTCTCCTTCTGAATATTGTAATCAGAGAGCGTACGACCATCTTCAAGCTGTTTGCCAGCGAAGATGAGGCGCTGTTGGTCCGGAGGAATACCTTCCTTATCCTGGATCTTTGCCTTCACGTTGTCAATAGTATCAGACGACTCTACTTCCAACGTGATCGTCTTCCCGGTCAAGGTCTTCACGAAAATCTGCATGCCCCCACGTAGACGGAGGACAAGGTGAAGAGTGGATTCTTTCTGAATGTTGTAGTCCGAAAGCGTACGACCATCCTCGAGTTGTTTGCCAGCGAAAATCAGGCGCTGCTGATCCGGAGGGATGCCTTCTTTATCTTGGATCTTAGCCTTAACGTTGTCAATCGTATCCGAAGACTCGACTTCAAGAGTGATCGTCTTCCCAGTGAGGGTCTTGACGAAGATCTGCATGCCCCCGCGGAGACGAAGGACGAGATGGAGTGTAGACTCCTTCTGGATGTTGTAGTCGGAAAGGGTGCGGCCGTCTTCGAGCTGCTTGCCGGCGAAAATGAGCCGCTGCTGGTCAGGGGGAATGCCTTCCTTGTCTTGGATCTTCGCCTTGACGTTGTCGATAGTGTCGGAAGATTCGACTTCGAGCGTGATGGTCTTGCCTGTCAGGGTCTTAACGAAGATCTGCATACCACCACGGAGACGAAGCACTATGAAGAATGACGTGAGAATAGATTCTAGTCACAATGTAACAGAGAGAGTGACGTACCGAGGTGAAGAGTGGACTCCTTTTGAATGTTGTAATCAGAAAGGGTCCTGCCGTCCTCGAGCTGCTTTCCGGCGAAAATGAGGCGCTGTTGGTCCGGGGGGATTCCCTCCTTGTCCTGAATCTTTGCCTTCACATTATCGATGGTATCAGAGGACTCGACCTCGAGGGTGATGGTCTTGCCGGTAAGGGTCTTCACAAAGATCTGCATGGCTATCATAAGAGTCAGAGCCCGCGACGAAAGACGAGGTGCATAACGGGACGAGAGCTTACTGAGGGTGATTGTGCTTAGCGAGAGATGGTGGTGGTTGAAAAAAAGGCTGTGAGAGCTGCGCTCCAGGCTTTATCATCATCCTCCGGGACACGTGACCCTCCCTTTTGTTCCGTAAACCACTTTCCATAATTGGGTAAACGGGGATCAAATGCCTTGGCCGTTGGCGGTGTTGCGGTGCCAGCGCTGCCTCAGCCTTGGCCTGGCAGCGCGGCTCAGCTCCTGGCACTAGCACTTCACAACAGAACTAAGATAGCGCACTGCATCTACCATCGGGTAGTCCAAGTCCTTCAGCGTGCTTCAACCCTCTTAACAATCTCGACGGGCATCGCGGCAGTGCGAGTACCAGTATTAACCTGGCAGTGACCAGCTTGCCGCCATGCATCCTTGAATTACCAACACATCAGGCGACATTAGAAACCAGATGGGCGATACGAGTCTGAGACGCTTTATCGGTTCTTGCGATGGCATAAGATAATGTGAGTGTGAGCAAATCACGCTGACACGAAGTTCACACATTAATGCGATTCGGGCACCTTCCGTTGGCCTTAAGGGGATGGATACTGCACGTTGCACAGACGGTCGAAGCGAGGGTGGGAACAGCCTACGGGAACCTTGCTCGATCACTAAAGAGACATGATACTGTACAAGTGAAGACACATGTGGAACTGCGCTTCGATTGGACAAAAACGGGCTGCTTCTGTAAGTATAGCCTTTCTGATTGGAACAAATACCGCGTAATCTATCGCGAGCGAATGCTAGGGGCTTGCAGGGTTTCATTGTGATCCGGGACACCATTGATGGTTACCGTGTGACCAGCGCCAGCTGGTACGCAACCCTCGCCCAGCGCAGATTCCAGTGCAATCTTGACGGCAAAGCCGGAACAGTGCATCGGAAGCACATAAGTTGGAGCGGGAATGAGATCGTCGGAGAGAAAGTTGACAGTGGGCTTTATACGGTCCGCCAGCTCTGGGCCTGCAAGATGCAACCCACCTACAATCTGCAGCCGCAATGGGAGATATGTTCAAGCATTCGACCCTGAAAATAACGTCAGAAACGTACCATGTATATCGGCCGCGAGAATCGCTCAACGGCATCCTTGACCACGTTCACGATACCCGCATGCGAGCAACTATCCATGGCCATAAGCCCACGTAGTGCCAAATAAAAACTCCGTCACTCAACGCGCTAAATATTACAAGCCCCTTCCCAAGCACGTCCACGGCAGCGTATCTCTCATCCATAATATCCTGGAACCATTCATGAGACGGTTGGTGACTTGGACCTAGGGCCGAAACTCACCGGTTCGTCGGACCAGCTGCCACCTTCGCCGTCTTCGTTAGGGGTAAATCGCACGCCACCAATCAAACCCGTCTCGAATGGGGTTACGCGAGGAATCTCGCCGCTCACCCACACGGTACCACCTGCAACGGCGTGCCCGTCCCGATGCTTCTCTACCGTGCCACCGTGGGTCTCAATCTCCTCAAAAGAGGGATCACGAGGCAATTGACACATGACCTTGCCTGATGGTGGAGGTGCGATGCCACGGGCGGCAGGGCGACTTGGATGCACATCGACGATAGTATTCACCCCGGGCCCAACTTCTTGACTGCGACGATCCAGAAACGAAAGCAGGCCACCAGTGTGGTCAGCATGCCAATGAGAGATCACAACGCGTTCAATAGGGCCAAGCGGCGTTCTGAGACCAGATAGATTGCGGGAGAGTGTTTTGGAGTCCGGACCGGTGTCGAAGAGTGTAAATCGGGATGCGGACGTGTCTGTTGTCTCATTTGTTTCCTGGTGAACTTATGTCAGCTTGTAGGATTCAGGATTTACGTAGACAGGTCCACACAATCAGAGCGGAGAAACCATGAGCGGCTAGATAAGCATTGGTAATAATCTATTAGGGATTGGGCGTTGGACATGCGAACCGCAACAGAAATCTTCAAGTGGTAAAATGGGCACCCCTGTGACTGGGTCGAGCTTGGCCGCCTTGTGGGTTAGGTGGTGTCGCACCTCATGCGTGAATCCAGGGGGCAATTTAGTCATCCTAGAAGGTTAGTGATCGTAGTTCAAGGGGGAGATAGATACGTGTCTATCTAACCATTCGATTGAATTGTCGACAAGGAACGTTATAGCCAGGAAGTAGACCTGTTTGAGATCGGTGGTGGGAGACATGGAGAGAAAGCGGATTCAGCCATAACAGGACTGCGGACATCGGCGGATTCTCGGCCGGTCGAGTGTGCGGAGATGGGGATTCGCTACGTGCCGCGGGAGGCAGTTTGATCATGCCCGGAATTGCGAGTGGTTTAAAGGAGATATGTAGATGCGTGGTCTGTCTAACCATTCGATTGAATGTTGACAACTCGGCGGGGAACGTTATGGCTATCAGCTACAGCAGTTCTGGCCGGGCAAGATGTAGGCCACGGCGCCACCTACAATCTGCAGCAGATCGGAGATTGGGTCAAATACCAGAGGCACAAGCATCCTTAGCAACGTTCACAAAAAACGTATTATGAACAACTGTTTATGGCCATGAGTCTCGTTATTCCCATATAAAGTTTGGTTACTTGACGTACTAAAGCCCGTTGCTGAGCACGCCAACGGCAGCGTACTGCTGTATCCCTCATCTATAATATCCTGGACCATCGTGAGTTTGGTAAGTGACTGGGACCCAGAGTCGAGACTCACCAGTTCCTCGGACCAGCCAACATTGCTGTCCCCTTTAGGATTAAAAGGCACGCCACCGATCAAGCCTCGTCTCAAAGGCGGTTACGCGAGAGTCTACGAGAACTCTCTACCACAGCACCCGCTACAGTACCACCTGCACCGGCGCACCCGACCCGATGCTTCTCTACTCTCCCCCCATCGGTCTCAATTTTCTCAGAAGAGATGTCACGAGGCAATTCATCGCTTGACGAGGTGTGATGCCGCGGTGACGCGGTTTGGATGCACATCGAACGACGGTGTTCACGTCAAATTTCTAACTGAAGAAACGCCATGCCAATTAGAGATCAAATTCGATCAAGCCGCATTCAACAGGCCTCAAGCGGTGTTGCGACTCAGGACCCAAAAAAAAACGGGTGTCGGTGACTCCGAGGCGACCGAGGCACCGAGTGTTGTCCGTTGTCTCATTTGTCTCTGGGGGTGGCAGCTTTACGTCAGCCAGTTTCTAGGATTCGTGGTTTTGAACAGAAAAGTCCACGAGCGGCTAGATAAGTATTTGGAATAATCGATCATGCGGAGCACAGCGGAAATCCCCAAGTGGCAGAAAATGGCATCGGGTGAGCTCGGCCGCCATGTGGGCTAGCGCTATAGCATCTCATGCCAGCGGCAGGCTTGTACGAAGGAGATATAAAGCGGACAGCGCCATATGAGGATTGCTGACATTCGGCGGATATTCGGCAGAGTCGTGCGGAGCGGAAATGAATGAGGATTCGTTCTGCCCGCGGGAGTGAGACAATCACTCTAACCTGACCTGAGCCTCAACAGGACCCGCTGTGGACAGAATACCTCTGGTTATTACATCCGCCCAATCGAGGGCGCAGGCGAGATGGCGTGTCAGTCTATCTTGAAACAATCTTTAATTACCACGCCAAATCTCGAGATTTCTACCGTAGCCTCACTCGCCTGGTTGAGCGCGCTCTCTCCTCTCGCTCCCGCTGCCCTCGCTAGTCCCTGGTTGACACGCGCCCATCATATCATCCCGTCGCACCAGCCCTCTATATATCGATGCCATCAATATCACCGCCTCTCCCCCATCACTACACGTCTACCACTAGCTCGCATTACCCCACCGCTGCCCATTCCTGGGGACGTTTCGGTTTCCATCAAGATCAACCCGCCGCTATGTACGACACTGCCTCCGACCTTTATTCTCCTCAAGTCTACGCTTCCACAGACCACATTGTCCCTCCTCCCGGTTACACTTTCTCTAGTCCCGCTCAACAAGCTGTCCCGCCCGCGACGCGATATTCCTCGCCAATGAGCCGACACCCCGCCTGGGCATATCCTAGCTATACACAGTTGCATTCCGCGCAATCTGCTGTCGATGCACGGGCGTCATCCTTCGAACCATCGATAGCGCATAAAGTATGGCTGGTGGAGTGCAAACATTGTCTAACATTCTTGACGAATCGTGGAATGAAGGTGTGTGTTGTTCGCTTTCATGCTCGACGTCCTGTCATCAAGGGCCGTTCTTTTCCCCAGGCTGTTTTGCTTCTTCGCCCGCACGTCGCGCTGTACTCTACAGACGCGCTTCCCATCAACTGTTCAGCATATGCTGCGAGGTCGCCATCGATAGAATCCCAGCCATACCAACAGCAGCCTCGTACGTGTGAGTGTTTGACACAAACGCTCTGCTGTCATGGATGTGGAACAAGTGTCGGTTATACGATTGTTGTCCCGGTACGGTTCTGAATTTCACATGTCATATTATTTCGTAAGCAATATTTACGGCATTTATAGTGTGTTCGTTGCACGTCTTCAGGCTCGACTACGAATCGCGTCACGAATGGTCACCGTTTTGTTTTCCATTCATCAGAGCTTATTGCTTCCGAGAGACACTATACCCCAGGTGAACCTGGCATTCTGCCTGCCTACACCGAGCGGCCGTCACGGTCATCACCGTTGTCCCCAAACCTCGCTTGGTCTCTGCGGTCGTTCCTCCCTTCGTCGCTAGATACTGCCGAGATGCACCCCTCAAATAACACTATACAAGCATTCGAGTCGCCGTGCCCCGGGTCGTCGCCCGTCTTTGCAGATCCACAAAAGCCGAGTCCACAGCGCCTACGGGCAGGCGATATCCTGTACTGGCATCACCTCAAGCAGGGCGGTGAGATTCCTGGGGCTGTGGACGATCCACGTGCGCGAGGGTTCAACTCGATTGTCTTCGATCGGTGACCTAGTCGAGTGCGCTCCCGAGTGGGTTTGCGCCTTGGTCGTCGCAGAAAAATGGAGGGCTGGAGAACAAAACAGCCTAATGAAAGTAACGAGGTTTGGACTCTTATTTACACTGCTTGGGGACACGCTCGTTTTTGTTGGACATTTCTCGTATGAGTCGTATCTATACCTCGAACACTGTCGCATTCGTTTCGTTTTGTCCTCGCGTTATTTATTGGTTTGTCTCCTATGCAATCACATTACTTGGGAAAGTAAGGGATCACTGCGAGCGTTAGATAGAAAATTCGTAGCAAACACGCTCTTGCAATGTGTAAGACCGCAAAGCACAGCATACAATCAGCGAGCACAGCCACGTTCACGGCACGGGACTGCGCACCCACTTGGCTGCTGATGCCGAGTATATTTATCTAATGACGACTCTTTGACCCCGGCCGTTTTTACTTCCACACTGCCACCACCCCCAGTACCGTGAGTGACGATGATCGACAAGTCCGAGGTCTTCTTCAACGATGCACCACCACCCTACCAACATACCCTCCAAAGCTCCTCCGACTCCAAGGTGAACCTCAGCCACGCACCTGATCCATCGCAAACTTCCCGGCCATCCCTTCCGAAGCGTACCCCGAAGGCATGCAGAAAATCAGCAGCCCCATCACGGTGGTTCCCAACCTCCATCTTCGGCCTCTCGAAAATGGCGAAGCAGGTCCGCAACGCCACACAGGAGTTTCTCCGCGACCTGCTCTCGCAGGCACGCCCGTCCGAACACGAATGGGCCTCACTGCTCTCGAACTGCGCTGATACATGCCACGCACAAGATCTCAACTTCTCCGCCCTCCTTCAAGAGCCTTTCGTCGAAGGCCATCTGCCCGTCTACTGGGCCATCCTGAAGCGCCCACCAGCGGCAGCCACGGCAGTTGCCAAGACAGACCATACGACCCCCGCCAGTAACAGCGATCCAGACGCACTCGTCCTCGCGATTTTGGACGCTTCGCTCCCAATCAACGCTGCAAGCGTCGCGGACGCTCGCCTTGCGTGTATCACCGTGTCGGATAATGCACTGTTCGTGCGCCTCGGACAGCGCTATGAGGCGTTTTTGCCGCGCTCTGGGACGGATAGGGTGTTGCTCGGAGGCTCCGATACAGTCGACACCGTCTCGGTGGAGGAGTCCCGCGGCAGCGGTAGTAACATCTCTGCCGCGTTTACTGTGCGCTTCTCGATCACGCAATTCCAACTGCGTATGCGCGTGTCCAAGCAGGCCAGGATCGAGTTCATAGCACGTGGTACGTTTTTTCTTTCTTTCTCCCCATGAATCGTTTGTGGGTTATACTGAATGAATATCCCACTTGTCTTTTTGTGCGTGCACAGGGAGATTGTGGTATCTTGCGTTTTCCGTCGCAGGCCCAAATACTGGACCGCCCCTTTGTGCAAGCCGTGCTGGGGAGTGGCTCGTCTCGCTCGGTCTTGCGGAGTCTAGCTCACCCACGTGGGTGGATGCCCGCCTCTGCATCGTCGATCGGTCTATCCCACCAAGTCCACCATCGACGCTGGATCCTTCGTCCGCAACCTATCGGATGACACAGCGTGCTGGCCTACCTCTGCCGCCCAAGCATCCCGCGTCTGGCAAACACCGCAACGCGGCGCGGGCCGCCGCATCGCTCCCCATCAAGACAACCGGCACTCAACTCTCTCCCGGTGGACCCATACGCGAAGTCGTCGTGTCCCTCGATAAGTTTTTATTCGGAGCAACCCTTCAAAATGAGTAAGTCTGTTTCCCTGTTTTGTACTGGGGGATTTACATATTTGACCCTCCGTAGTGCTACGTCTTTTGTGGACGCTCATGGGACATTGAACGCTGAGCTCGAGGTCAAGTTGCAGAACACGCATAGCCTAGACGCCAATTGCATTATCTGTTAAGGAAGAGCTGAGAAATGTTTTCTATAGTCTATCTGCATTTGTGTATAGGTTCTATTTTCGTCGTCTCTCGATTTCTTCGGTTGGGTACAATACGGTCCAAATAGCTTCGCGGTTTTGTAATTTTGGGACTCCTTCGATGAACGCTTTTTAGTTTGTTTTTTCTCCCTGACACCTCGGTGTAGATGTATGTAGATTAGCAAAAACACATTAGTCCGTCGTTGAAATGGCATGGTACTGTAGGAGAATACTTCGAGTCACCCCTAAGTCGTTAGCGCGTTAGCCACCATACCCATGGCTCCCAGTGGGCCAAAACATAAATCAAAAAGCCGGGTTACATCCCAGCCTAACTCACAGAGCATTCCCCTCCCAACGAATTACCATCCCTCTCATTGTCCTGTATAGCCCGGCTCGTTCAGACTCCCAATTTGGCAAAGGCGTCGGCGGCAGCGTGACCGCCTTTCTGTCCGTAGATACATGTGCACAAAATACAAATTCAGAAGAAAAATCAGAACTACGATACGATGGAGTTATCGTAGGAGGGGGCGGATAACCCGTGGCCACAGGAGGATGACAAGAAAGCAGAGCTAACACAGCAACATAAACGGGTATGTGAGCTATTGAAATGACCTGGTGACCGCATAAAAGGCGATGGTACAGCGGCATGAACCCATTGAAGTTTGGAGTAATGATCTACGTGAGTGTGCTGTCCGGACAACAGGGAAGTGTGTGATCAGAAACTCACACGAGCATCCTTTTAAGAGTGAGATCGAGTTAAATTCAGAGCAGGGTGATAGTCCAATTGAAACACCCACTTCATCCCTCATTTTGATACTCCATCTCTCCCTCGTTCCGACACTCCATCTCTTCTATGCTTTTCTCGTTCCACCGCTTTGACGCCATTTCTGCCTCGATAGCCCGCATGCGTTCCATAAGCCTACGAGTTACTTCGTCTTCATCTCTATTCACGGAACTTGTAGTCCGGGCGCGTGATGTGTCCGCCTCTGCTTTGCTCTTAGTCAAACTCTTTTCTGCGTCCGTCAGTCGTAATCGGACTGCCTCCAATTCGGACTCCTTCGCCTCGAGCTTGGCACGCACGTTTGTGAGTTCCTTTTCACATTGTCCAACCTGCTGGTCGCGAGATAGTAGCAATTCGTCGAGCCTCGCTTGAACATTCACAAGCTCTGCATCCCTCTGCTTAACCAGTGATGTCTGCATGTGTAATCGATCCGCGTGCTTGCGTAGCTCCAGTCCCGCACGCTTCGCTGCCTCTGCGGCATTCGCTTCGGCCTGTTCAAGTAGAGCAGTCAGCCGTGCGATGCGCTGGTCCCGCTCAGTTTGCGCAGCAAGCGACACCGATAGCTGTCGTCCGAGCTCCAACCTTGTAACTTCTCCTTCAGAAGAGTATTTCGGGTGCTGTGGTTGCTCCTGGGTCGGGGGACCTGTGGATGACTTCCTCGCAAGTTGGTAGGTCTTATCATCGGGATTGGCAGCGTTACGCTCGGGTTCCGAGTACTTGATATCCTCTGTGTTCTCAATCTCAGAAGCCGTCCATGAAATGACCAAAGGAAAATACATACTTGTGTCAAAAACATGAATGACGGAAATCTCATCCGACCGTGCGCCTTCTATATATCCTCCAAGCACAAAGACACGTGTCCCCTCAGAAGCCATGGCATGATGGCACCTTCTATGTGGACTTGGCCCCACGTTGTCAAATCTGGTCCATCGCTGCACTGCATTTCGCATGTGAACAAGGTATCGATTCAACATGCTAAATACCTCACTCGACAAATCAAGGGCATACAAACGACCCGTAAAGTCTTTGCTCACGGAGGACCCACCAAAGACATACATAACACCATCAACAAGGACAGCAGCATGACCACTACGAGCAGACGGAATGGACCCAGTGCATAGTAACTCAGTCCATATTCGGGTCGAGATGTCAAACGACCAAGTGTCGTTAAGGTAATATCCCAAGCGGTCTGCACCACCGAATCTACAAAAAATCACAACGAGGGTAGAGAGCGAATGAAGGGGAGACAAACATAATGATACGGTCTTCGGTCGTTACCGAAACGTGACCGTACCTCGCAATGGGCTTCCTGCTTCCGGGTGCGGGTTTATAGGACCTCCAAACAGGTTGCGATTTTACTGCAGGAATATTGGGTCAAAATGGCTCGAGGCAGCAATAGGCAAACATACGAAAGTTCAAATCGAGTGTCCACATATCATTGAAGGTCTCCTTGCCAATCTTACCACCGAAGACGAAGAGCTTGGAACCGACCACGGTTGTGGTATGGTAGCTAGGACCATTGGGCCCAGGACCATAGACCACGACGCGGGTCCACTCTCGCGATACTGGAGCACAAGCTATGATCAACTTATGTCGGACTTGACATTAAAAAGATCCGACGTGCCGAGGTCGAGAAGATTCAGTGTATCATAATTCAGCGCGTCCTGGTCGCTAGAATCCGTCGTACCGCCATAAATCAAAAGGGTACTGCCGGTGAGTGCGGCACCATGTGAGGCACGTGGGGTGGGAGCCTCTCCGCTGGTTTGCAAGAGAGTTGTAGAGAAATCGCGTGTTGAGAAAACATATAGATCGCTGCTTGCACCGCCGGATATGAAACCTCCAAAGAGGAATAACTCGCCGGCGACAGTCGGAGCCGCGGACAGCGTATGACAACTTCGAGGAAATGGCGATAGCGACGATCCGGGTTGAGGAACATGTGCTGACCATGTGCAGACAGGCGGCTGTTGGGTAAAATGTGAGGCGAGTCTATTGGCAGGCGGAGGACTGACCTTCTCAGAGAAGAAGGGCATACTCTTAGTCTTAGTCTTAGTCTTAGACCAGATGGCGGTAGAGAAGAGAGCCAAAAGGCGCGTTGGATATGCCTTTAACTGTATACCAAGTGCAGGGTGTTCTGTGAAGGGAGATATAAGGTCCGGTGTTGCAAAATCGAGCGTGACAATTGAGGTGAAAGTCAGGCCGAGTTTGAAAATGCGTCAAATGCTAACAGTTGGTAGGGCGCCAATCCTTTTTGGACGACGCCGTCCTAGCATCGAACGCATTGGGGACAACTATCGACGATCGATTGTGGTTAGCGCTGTACGGTACGTGAACATAGATGGCAACTCATTCCCAGGCGGGATAGGAGGAGAACCGATAATACCACCCACCACTAGCTAGTTCTAACATAATACGTAGTATACGTGTCCACTTCTGTGCCTCGTTGTACGCGCGTGGGATATAAATTCGGATTTCAAAAAAAGAAAAAAAAGTCTACGAGATCTGGCACAAGGACGAAATATACATGCTACAGATCTAGAGATGAACGTTGAACATCGATGGGATGCGAGACATGACATGCATGACAGACTGAACTCCGCCGTCCTATCATACACTCTCCCAACGCCTTCAAAATCCAACCCATTGACGCCCATTCTCTTCCACCTCTCTTTCCCTATCCGAACGAGAATCCCGACTTTGGCATTTGGCACGCCTGTCCGACTCTGGCGACACTCCTCGAGCTTCAGCTTCAGATAACGACGCAACACCCATTCATGTGAGTAACTAACGCACCTGCACCCATATCACCGGTAGCCATACTCATTCACTATGGCCTATCCTTATCCCACTGTCCTTCCGATCTAGCCGACTACTCCCCGTCATGTCCATCCCAGGGACGTCACCCTCAAGCGAGCAAAACACCGAGATGGTTCCTTTCTCCTCCTCGCTCGACGACAACCATAACACTAACAGGTCTATCACCTAACACCGTCAAAGCCGACGTCTGCCCCGTCTCCAACATTTTGGCGAGCTCACGTGCATATTCGTACATCCAGACGGAAGGCGTGCAGAGTGTGGACACCGTTTTTACGGATATCCATAGCACTAAACCCCCTTTGCATGTATATACCGAGAAGCCTCCACCTGCAGCGGTCGATTCTCCCAAAATTCCGTTTCCGAAGAGATTTCCAGTCCTGCGAGGTCGATGTGACAGATAGTAAAGCATATCTTGATGGGAGAGACGAGGATACATCCAGCAGTAAGTGGCTGATGACGTGTTTCCTATGGCATTCCCTTTCCTCCCTCTGCAGTCCCGTTCCTCATCGGCCTCATCTGTGGGCCTTGGCTGCCCCCACTTGGCTTTGATAGACAGGCTCAGTCAACTCCATCATGATCTCAAACTCCGCACAACATCCTGAGCCTACTCTCCATCCTCCGAGCAAAAACAAAACCGCCCCACCACCTTGGCATCACTTCCCTCACACACGACGACGACCCCTCCATCAAAGGTATTCTATACACCGGCACCTATAATGGTCCCATCATAGCAAAATGCCGTGCTTCATACTCAAGTTACTCACTCACACACATGCTTAGCTAGTCACTGCATCTGATTCAGTTGTACCGACATTATTGATACCTAGTAGTATTCGAGGTCCAAAAACTGTGTCCATCTTTGGTAGATTTGTCAACGACAACCATTTTGTCAGCCGACTCGGAGCTTTATTTTACGGGGAGTGATAATTAGATTCGGAGCGCGCCTGACAGTCTAATTGAAATACCTACTTCATCCTTCGTTGCGACACTCCATCTCCTTCTATGCTTTTCTTGTTCCACCGCCTTGATGTCATTTCGGCTTCGATAGCTCGCACGCGTTCCATAAGCCTACGAGTCACTTGGTCCTCATCTCTATTCACCGAACCTGTAGCAGTCTGGGTGCGTAATATGTCTAGCTCTGCTTTGCTCTTGTTGGTCAAAGCCTTCTCCGCGTCCGTGAGTCGTAATCGGACTGCCTCCAATTCGGACTCCTTTGCCTCGAGCTTGGCACGCACGTTTGTAAGTTCCTTTTCATATTGCCCAATCTGCTGGTCGCGGGATAGTAGCAATTCGTCAAACTTTGCTTGCATGTCCGTTAGCCTCGCGTCCATGTCCGTTAGCATCGCTTGCATGTCCGTAAGCTTCATTTGCATGTCCACAAATTCTGCATCCCTCTGTTTCACCAGGGATGTCTGCACGAGTCGTCGATCATTCGCATGTTCGCGTAAACCCAGCCCTGCACGCCTTGCTGTCTCCACGGCATTCGCCTCGGCCTGTTCAATTAGAGCACTCTTCCGTGCGAGCTCGTCAGTCAGAAGAGCAGTACGGTGGTCCCTCTCAGTTTGCGCAGCAAAGGATACCGACAGCTGCCGTTCAAGCACCAGCCTTGTAACTTCTCCTTCAGAAGAAGAATCACGGTACTCGGTTGAATCTTCGCTGACATCGCCATTCGGGCACGGGAGTCGCCCTGAGGCAGGGCGGCCCGATACAGCGTCGGTAGAGTTTTGCGGATGGGAAGCACCGTGGGCCTCCGATAAAGGGATTTCCGGTTCTGCAGTCGCTCCTGGGTTGGGGGACCCGTGGATGACTTCTCCGCAAGTTGGGTGGTCTTCTCATTAGGATCGGCAGAGTTAGGCTCAGGATCCGGCGGGTACTCGATGTCCTCTGTGTTCTCAATGTTAGAGGCTGTCCAGATGAAATGTCCAAAGGAAAATACACACTTGTGTCAAAAACATGAATAAGGGAAATCTCATCCGACCGTGCGCTTGGTGAATATCCTCCAAGCACAAAGACCCGTGTCCCGTCAGAAGCCATTGCAGGACACGTCCTTGCATATGGAATTGGCCCCACGTTGTGAAATTTGAACCACTGCTGCGCTGCATTTCGCAGGTGAACAAGGTAGCGGTTTCAACATGCTAAATCACTCACTCGACAATTGAAGGGCATACAAATCATCCAATAAGGATTTGCCCGAGTTCCCACCAAAGACATACATAACGCCATCAACGAGGACAGCAGCATGACCACAACGGCCAGACGGAATGGACCCAGTGCATAGTAGCTCAGCCCATTTTCGCGTCGGAATGTCAAACGACCAAGTGTCATTGTAGTAATGTTGGCTGCCATAACCACCGAATCTATTAAAAATTATAACGAGGGTAGAGAGAGGATGTGAGAGGCACAAACATAATGATACGGTCGTCGGTCGTTACCGAAACGTGACCGTACCTCGGAAGAGGCTTGTTATTTCCGGGTGCGGGTTCATAGGACCCCCAAACAGGTCGCGGATTTACTGCGAGAATATTGGGTCAAAATGGCTCGGAGCAGCAATAGGCAAAACGTACGACAGCTCAAATCGACTGTCCACATGTCATTGAAGATCTTATTGCTAGTGCCACTATCATAACCACCGAAGACGAAGAGCCTGGAACCGACCACAGTTGTGGTATAGTTCCTACGACCATTGGGCCCAGGGCCATAGACCACAACGCGGGTCCATTCTCGCGATACTGGAGAGTGAAGCTATGATCAGCTTGTGTTGGACTTGGCAGTAAAGGATCCGACGTGCCGAGGTCGAGAACATTCCAAGTCAGTGTATCATGATTTAGCACATACTGGTCACCAGACTGCGTCGTACCACCATAAATCAAAAGGTTAGTACCGATGAGCGCAGCACCATGTTCGGCACGTGGGGTGGGAACCTCCCCGCTGGTTTGCAAGAGAGTCGTAGAGAAATCGCGTGTTGAAAACACATATAGATCGTTGCTTGTATGATAACGGTGTACCCAACCTCCAAAAAGGAGAAACTCGCCAGCGGCAGTCGCAGTTAGCGTATGAGAAGCTCGGGGAAGTGGTGATGGCGACGGTCTGGATTGAGGAGGATGGGCAGACCATGTGCAGATCGGCAGCAACTGTTGGGTAGATTGTGAGGTGAGTCCATTTGTAGGGGTAGGACTATAATGCTTCCTCTGAGAGGACATGCTCTTAGATCAGATGTTGGTAAAGTAGAGAGCCAAAAGGCGCGCTCAGGATTCCTCTACAGTGTCTTGCATTTTGATCCGGACATATAGTTTCGCACCAGTGAGCTTGTACGTATTTGTTCCCACCAAACAGTGACGTTCTGTCAAGTGTCAAGCATGTCAAGGCTCCATATGCGCTCCATAGCAACGCATGATAAATGACAAGCTGAAGGCCTGTGCTGTAGGCAAGGTGAGCGAGCATCTCTCCATACACACGTGCATCACTCTAGCGGACAAACTGTCGATCTGTAGCGTACGACGTCACCCTGTAATGTGCTCGTCATCATTGTCTCTTCATCGTCTTCATCTTTTGTCTTCGTGATCGTCCTCTTCATCGTCATCATCATCATCGTCTCATCTTTTGTCTTCGTAAATCGTCTTCATCATCGTTTGTCCTTGTCTCTGTGTTCGTCTTCGTCGTCGCCGTCGTCTCTGGTCAATTTCGTTCCAACATCATCATCCTTCTGTCTCATCCTTCTCATCGGTCTCTTTCTCTCATCGTCTTTATCAATATCGTCATCATCGTCCTTTCCTGTTATCGTTTATTGGATTCTTACACAAACATCACACCAACCATGCGTAAAACGCATACTAGCGTGACCGCCTCTTTGTCTGTAGTTACATGCGCACAGAATCTTGCACAGAATGCAAATTCGGAAAAATATATATTCAAGACTGGGATACGATGGAGTTATCGTGGGAGGAGGCGGATAGCCCATGACCACAGGTGGATGACAAGAATACTGAGCGAACACAGCAAAGTTAACGTCAACAGGTATGGTAACTATTAAAATGACTTGGGCGGTCGTGTTGAAATCGAGCTCGTGTGGCTCATGTCTCCTTACCGTTAGCAGTATTTTAGTCACCAGTTTATTTTCCTCTGCCAGTGTGCTGACACACACTTTTCTCGGGTATAAAGTAAATACTTTCCGGCGCCCACGCGCGTTTGCCCACACCACTCGAATCCCACTCGTTTTCCCGCACGCGCCCGAGGTTTATTCCAACAGGTCGCATAAAAGGCGATGGTACAGTGGCATGACGCCATGAACCCATTCAAAATTTGTAGCAATGATCTAACGTGAGTGTGCTGTCCAGAGTATATGAAAGTGTGTGGTCAGAGACTCGATCATCCTTTTAAGAGTGATAATTAGATTTGGAATAGTGTGACAGTCAAGTTGAAACACCCACTTCATTCCTCATTTCGTTCTTCTATGCTTTTCTCGTTCCATCGCCTTGATGTTATTTCAGCTTCGATAGCCCGCATGCGTTCCATAAGCCTACGAGTCATGATCACTTGGTCCTCATCTCTATTCACTGAACCTGTAGCAGTCTGGGCGCGTAATGTGTCTGCCTCTGCTCTGCTCTTGGTCAACTCCCTCTCCGCGTCCGTGAGTCGTAGTCGGATTGCCTCCAATTCGGATTCCTTTGCCTCGAGCTTGGCGCGCACGTTTGCAAGTTCCTTTTCATATTGCCCAATCCTCTGGTCACGGGATAGTAGCAATTCGTCAAGCTTCGCTTGCATGTCCGTAAGTTTTGCCTGCATGTCTACAGATTCTACATCCCTCTGTTTCACCAGGGATGCCTGTATGAGTCGTCGAACTTCCGCATGTTCGCGTAGCTCCGGCCCCGCACGCCTACGGGTTACTTGGTCTTCATCTCTATTCACCGAACCTGTAGCGGTCTGGGCGCGTAATGTGTCTGCCTCTGCTTTGCTCTTGATCAACTTGAAACCCTTCTCCGCGTCCGCGAGTCGTAATCGGACTGCCTCCAATTCGGACTCCATCGCCTCGAACTTGGCACGCATGTTTGCATCTTTTTTCTCATATTGCCCAATCTGCTGGTCGCAAGCTAGGAGAAATTCGCCAAGCCTCGCTTGCATATTCAGAAGCTCTGCATCCCTCTGCTCCACCAGTGGTGTCTGCATAAGTAGTCGACCCGCGTGCTCGCGTAGTTCCAGTCCAGCACGCTTCGCCGCCTCAGCTGCATTCGCCCCAGCCTGTCCAAGTAGAGCAGTCAGCCGTGCGATGCGCTGGTCCCACTCAGTTTTCGCAGCAAGTGATATCGACAGCTGCCGTTCGAGCTCCGACCTTGTAACTTCTCTTTCAGAAGAAAACGGAGGCGCCGCGAAGTTCCCGAGGTACTCGGTTGAACCTCCGCCGACATCGCCTTCCAGGGACACGTCTTGGCTTACTATTCACACTGGTGAGTTCCAAAGGCTGACCATTCGGACCACGGTTTCGCTCGTGAGTAATCTGCAGGGAGGGTTCCGGGTACTTGATGTCCTCTGTGTTCTCAATCTTGGAGGCAGTCCATGTGAAGTGACCAAAGGAAAGTACGTACTTGTGTCAAAAAAGTCAATAAGGGAAATCTCATCCGTCCGTGCGCCTTCGGAATATCCTCCAAGCACAAAGACACGTGTCCCGTCAAAAGCCATGGCATGATCCATCCTTTTATATGGACTTGGACCCACGATGTCAAATTTGAACCATCGCTGCTCTGCATTTCCCATGTGAATAAGGTAGCGGTTCAACATGCTAAATCACTCACTCGACAGATGAAGGACATACAAATCATTGAAAGTGGTTGCGCCTGTGCACCCACCAAAGACATACATAACATCGTCAACGAGGACAGCAGCATGACCATTACGGCGAGACGGTATGGACCCAGTGCATTGTAGCTCAGTCCACTTTTGCGTCAAAATGTCAAACGATCAAGTGTCATTATAGTCATGTAGTTTGTCCGAGTCGGCTGTACCACCAAATCTACCAAAAATTATAACGAGGGTAGAGAGCAAATGTGAGGGGCACAAACATTATGATACGGTCTTCGGTGGCTACTGAAACGTGACGAGCCCTCGGAGGGGGCTTCTCGTTTCCGGGTGTGGGTTCATATGACTCCCAATGAGGTTGCGATTTTACTGCGGGAATGTCGGGTCAAAATGGCTCGGAGCAGCAATAGGGAAACGTACGAGAGTTCAAATCGAGTGTCCACATATCATTACTGGTTGTACATCGAGCCACCAGTCCGCAAATGCTAAGTTCAGAAGGTTACGTTGGAGGCACCTCACAACCTCAACAAAGTCGCGCCATGCTTCGAAGTCCTTGGCCAGACGGTCTAGGCAAGAAGGCTCGGCTGTATGCTATCTTCGGGTGCTGGATGTGTGAAAAGCGTGTGTCAGCGATAATGTCACGGAAAGGATCGTCACAGCAGCCTTGACATCCTCCAGTTTGTCTTTGAACTCACAACATCTCGGGATCGACAAGGTGGATGTTAGATTTGTTAGGATGGGCCTGCCACAACCCTTTGTGAATAGGCCTCGTGAGGATGTCGGACGCAGCGTTCTTTGATGGGAGAGGGAGCCAGGCAAGGTAAGGAGATTCGCGGCGATATGGCTGGGGGTAAAGCGTCCATTCATGTTCACCCCACAAGCCATCCACCCTGACGGCAGCCTGGTGTCGAGGAGGGGGGTGGGATAGTGTCGACGTTTGCGGCCAGAATGACATGGCCTTGACGCCAATCACCAGCTGGACCCCGCATGCATAACGATACGGGGGTGATGGATAAGACATTATAAATTGCTAAGAAACACGTCAGCCAGACATCAGTCATAAGTAAAGATCACGTACAGGATGCAGAAGAAAAATGAGACGTCCACCAGTGTGCAGCAAAGGCAGGAAGACTTGAGTAGGCGGAACAAGCGGGACAACGATGGCAACAGACTTGATGTCCACAGACACGGAGAGGGGTGCGGGAGCACCAACAGTTCCAACCAAGACAGACCAACGAGTCAAGTCTGCTTGATTTGAAGGTCGTGAGGAACGGGTGGGGCCACTGGAACAGCAACGGCAAGGTTTTGATGTCAAGGTCCACACGCGTGGAGAGAGGGTAGCAGAGTACACCACAGTTCCAGCCAAGACAGACTGACAACAACGAGCCTGTTAAGATGGAAGTTGTGTGGGAAGGTGGGTTGAGAGATGAGATGAGCGTGCTAGCAGAGAGCGGCCACTGGAGCGGCGACGGCGACGTTTTTGATGTCACAATCAGGACGGTCCACGCGCGGAGAGGGGTAGCAGTACACTGACCGTTCCAGCCAAGACAGACCGACAACGAGTCGAGCCTGTTTGAGATGGGGGTCGTGTGGGAAAGGGGAACGATGTTGAGGGATGAGACGAGCAGTGGTGAACAGAGGTGGAGTCGTGAGACTCATCAACCATCAACGGTTGTGGTTTTAGTCACGTGAACAGAACGGCGTATGGTCGGCCGTACTGTACCATTGATCGACCTCATGGAACCGGAAAGTCCCGAAAGAGCCCAGGTGTAGCCGATACGCTAAAGGCCAGCCAGGAAGTAAACCCCCCCCCCCGTGTTTGGACCCCACAGACCGAAAGGGCGGGCACAAGTCCCGACCCATGCTGTATTGGTAGGCCTCTAACGGAACTCAGAAGGACAGCGGTTGGGGTAGCGGTAGCCCCTGACGAGAGCTTTCACTTTTTGGCTCGAACCGCTCGCCCAATCCACCTCCTTTCACCTGCATCTGCGCGACTCACACGGTTTGGCCCACTGGCCCGAGTCCCTGGCCCCTCGCACATGTGTCTGGTACTTTGTCATGCGTCCCTTTGACCTAGTCCGTCGCGGCGCAAAACAGGAAAGCCCTGGGAAACGGTGTTGACGTCTGCGCGTGCATTCCAGCGCTCAACGCAACCACAATTACAGATAACGCCCTTCACATGACTTTTTTTTTTTACAGTAAATCCAAATTTGTATTCCGCAGCGCGTGCAACTCGGCACAGGGCGGTCGCGAAAGTGTGTCTACGCGTTATGACTAAACATACTTGGGTACTAATAAAGTGAGATAGCTGTGTGCTATCTATGTAGATAAAAAACATTATGTTATGTGGTGGTCGTATGTATTTTGTAGCGGGGGTTACTCCGCCACGGAAAGAAAGACCCTGTGCCTCAGTCTGGCTCCGGCGGCCCTTCACATGACGAACTGTCCACGGTCAGCGTTACAAATGCAAATTAGAGCGCGCCTTTTGGCTCTCTACTGTACCACCACTTGCGCCCTTCTTCTCTCGGAAGATGCACCATTTCAGTCCTCCCCCTGCCAATGGACTCGCCTCACGATCTACCCAACAGCCGCTGCCCGTCTGCACATGGTCTACTGCTCCCCAACGTGGACCGTCACGATTTCCATTTCCCCGATCTTCTCATACGCTGACCACGACTGCGACCGCCACCGGCGAGTTATTCCTCTTTGGAGGTTTTAGAGGTCATTTATGTACAAGCAGTGATCTATATGTGTTCTCAACATGGGATTCTCTGCAACTCCCTTGCAAACCAGCGGAGAGATTCCCACTCACCGTGCCGGACATGGTACAGCGCTTGTCGGCAGTACCCTTTTGATTTGTGGCGGTAAAAAGTATTTTGGTCACCAGGATCTGCTAAATCATGATTCAGTTTATCTTCTCAACCTCGGCACGTCGTATCTTTTAATGTCAAGTCCGACACCAGCTGATCGTAGCTTGCGCTCCAGTATCGCTAGAGTGGACCGCGTTGGGGTCAATGGTTTCGGACCGGGCGTCGTAACCGCCCAAGTACAACTGTGGTCGGTTCCAAGCTCTTCGTTTTCGGTGGTCAGATTGATGGGTGGGTATAATTGAT